>PVLA01010603.1:0-13101 GCA_004027455.1 Hydrochoerus hydrochaeris
GGAAGGAAGGAAGGAAGGAAGGAAGGAAGGAAGGAAACAAGGAAAAAACTATTTTCTGTAAAATCTAAACAAAGCCAAGTGTGGCAGTGTATGCTTGTAGTCTTAGCTACTTGAAAGGCTAAGGCAGGATGACAAATTGAATATAGGAACTAGGGATCAAAATCCTATATTTGGAAAAATAAATAGTAAGTGTGTGCCTGTAATCCTAGCACTTGTGAGGCTTAGGCAGTATAACTACTGTGAGTTCAAGACCAACCTGGGCTAGATAGTGAGTTCAAACACAGCCTGAACTATGTAATGAGACCTTGTCTCAAAAAAATAGTAAAAATAAAGCCTAAGTAAGTTATGTATGATGATATAAAGTTAATGGTACAGTGCTGATGAATGGAAGTGTTCTATAATAATTTAAAATGATATAGTTTCCTCATGTACAAAATGAAAACAATATCGCTACTGCATTGGATTACTGGAGCCACATGAGATAACACCCACTGAGTTCTACGCACAGTACTTAACACTAAGTATATATTCAGGAAAATGTACATCTTCTATACCTGATACCAAAGCTGTGGTTATTTTCATGTCTGAGGTGTTTGTAATGGAAGCCACTCAAGGTTTATATTTAATTATCTTTATGGAATTATTCATTAACCTTCTGTTATGCATAAAGTAAGGCATCTGTAGGTAGAGGGAGAAGTGCTTAATAAAAATGAATATAAAGTGATTTCATTCACTAGATGGTCTTTTAATTCAGAGGAGGAGAAAATCATTGAAAATTATACAAGTTCAAAATTATTAACTGAAAATTTGCTTTGGAAAATATTGTTTTGGAAATGGGAACCTTTAAATGATACATACAATACTGTACAAAAACATCTATCTATCTGCTTCCAAATACATGCCAAAGGGAGTTTGTATCTGAGCTTATTTAAAAATACACATGTGGGAGCAATATGAGGCTCAATTCCCATCAGAAGAAAGCGATCTATTTCACAATCTGTCTGGAACAGTTTTAACAAATCCAAAGGCCACAATCCCAACAATTTCAACTTTGCTAGCTCTGTTATACTAAATCATCTCGTAGTGCTTTCAATAGCATTAAAAGTTTACTCATTCTAAAGGTTTAGTAGTTAAAAAATTAATTCCTGGGCCAGGGATTTAGCTCAGCAGCATAAGTGCCTGTCTGGCAAGTATGCAGTCATGAGTTCAATCTCCAGTACAAAAAAAAAAAATAATTCCTTATCACTTGCATCGTATTTGACCCTAAAATAGCTAAATAAAGTGGTAGTGCCTATTTTATTTCACATACAGAATTACAGAATAAGAATAGATAATAAGGAAAAAATATCACATGAGATATATATACTGGCCTATCTTTTCCCCCAAAGCAGGAGACTATCTTCCCTTTTAGTATTCAACCTTTAATACTTCAGAATTGTCTCTTTAGCATGATATGTTCTAAGACACCCTTCCCACTCACGTTTGTCATGAACATGTACTTATTTGCTTTTACCTGGGTATGTCTCCCTAGCTAAGTGCCATCCATCAGAAATATACATCTGAGTCAGATAGGTAAGGACACTTGCACTTTAGAGAATATAAAATATCACTTACCTTCGTGTCCCCCAGGTTTGAGTGGAAAAGTAGCTTTTCTACATCTCTTTGATTATTTAAAAACCATTTGTAAAGGGTAGTAGAAAAGTAGGTGGTTTTTGAGGTTTGTATAGGGCAATTAGAGTAAATAATTTAATCAAGTTTACTAACTTTTCAAAAGACTATTTGTGTTTTCAAAAATTCATAGTAAATTCATGCTTTATACTGTCACACTGGGTTTTTTCTCCTACTTTCACAGCAGCTGTTTCTGAAGTAACTAAAAAACATTACGTGTTTTATTTTCAAAACGTAGCACTGCATAGTTTACATAAAACATCTCTTGAAGATGTTCAGAAACCAAGCAAGTCAATGACATATAAGGAAGAGTGCATACAGTTTGCCATGTGCCAGGCCTGGTACATATAAGGGCCCCAGGGCTGTTGATCAGCCTCCACGATCAGAGAGATCAGAGACCACATACATATTTTTCTCTAACAACAAGAAAAATGAAAACATAACAAAACAGCATTAAAGTTTCTTTTTTTAAAGTGTTTCCCTTTTCCTTTTCCATGTTCCTTCGCACCTCTCTTCTAAATCAAGTAGCAGAGGAAGACCTATATAGCTTTCCCAGTTTTCCTACCTTTAAGCCTCATGGAACAGTAGCTGGCACTGGAGCCAAAATGATAGATAATATGTCAACTGAAAAGGAAAACTACACTGTTAAACCAAGAAAAAGAAAAGAAAAGAAAAAAACGCAAACGTATGGAAATGACATTGAAATATCATGGTGCGAAAGCTTGTTCACTTTGAGAAACTAATTAAATGGTCAAATGTCAAACAAGACCTCTTATTATTCATGTTAGGGAAATTTCAACTCAGAAATAGGTGTGATAGAGCTCTCACCTAATTGTTGATGATCTTGTTAACTAAATTGTTCTCACACAGTAGCATTAAGACCTTAAAAGTTGAAAGGTGTGTAAGGCTGTCAAAAAGACCTGAAACTTGCAATACTGCAGTTTTCCACTTTGTTTACAGCTTGCAATACTTTCAGATTATGTAGATTCCAGAAAGGATGGTCAGTCCTCACTATTGACCTCAACATAAGATGAAGAGCACCACTCCCTGCTGGGACAGACTCAGAGAGTTCTGTGCAAAAAACAAAACCATCTTTCAGTGACCAAAGTCTGCTGTTACCTAACTTTTTATTTCACTAATTCTTAAGTTGCTCAGAAAGTATATTAATCAACACTGGAAATGTCCCCCAGACAGAGATTGTTTCAAGACATAACACATCCTCTGAGGTAGTATCTTTACTCAAAAAAAAAAAAAAAAAAAAAGTTTGAGAATCTGGTTTCTATAGCAAATGTTTTTGATTACTTGAAGAATGTTTTTTTATATTTATTGTTTTAAACTAATTCTATTAATCAGAAACTCAATAAATGCATGTTTATGATATAATAATCATTTAATTCTCAAAATGATGATTCAAAGCCCTTCAAGACTACAAGAAGCTTTCTTATGTGTAAAGATTACACTATATTTAAATTAATTTTATTTTATGTTCAAAAAAGTTTGTAATGCTCTTTCTGAAAGACAGCATAATTAAAATTAAGCATACAGAGTTTTTGCAAACATTCAAAGATAAAAAATTAATAGTGTATCTTTTTAGCTATGCCAAATTTAGCTCTTTTGATATTTACAGAGGCAATCCTATTGAACTAAATTTTTTAACCTTTGAAAAAAAAGGTTTCCCTTGGTTATATGCATTAAACATTAAAGCCAAATCGCTCTCTCACCCATGTCCTCTATCCCCTGAACCACACCTTCTGGCTAACACCCAAGCGCAGATCAAAAGAAACCAACAAAAAGTGGAAATGCATGCTAAAAATAATTCAATAGCATCGTTCCCCTCTGTCCTAATGCTGTGGCATTTACTTCATTAAGTGTTTCTAAAAAACTCCCAGTAGGAAAGGTACTTAATTTATTTACTTCATGAGTCTAATAAGAACTGTAAAAGAAATTTTAAGTAAATCAGCATGGTTTGGAGCAGGATTACTGGAGCATTTGGTGTCTCATACAAGGCCCTCTTTTTCACACATCAGAAGCAATGAAATATTTTTGTTTGACTTTGAGCATGTTATTTCCTGAGAGAATCTCCGGTAATAGCCAGAAGTTCTCAGAACAAAAAGTAGCAAAGAAAAAAGAAAACTGCTTATCTGTGACTCTTGTCTTTTAGACTCTTGTTCTTTCTAATAAAGCTAGAAGCTACTGCCTTGTGCTTTCACCACGTCATTTACCACACCAATATTCTAATGCGCCTAGACTTCAAATAGGTAAAGGTCCTACAAACCCAAGTAGAACACAGGCTACAGCTGGAATCTCTAAATCACTGCTTCACAGAGGAGTTGCACAAAGAAGAAAACAGCTAACAACTGAAAACTAAGCTTCCATCTGGACTACTTATCTACTATACATTTTAACATGCACTGTAGTTTTAAATTCCAAATTTCTAAAACCAGAATAAACATCCTTCTTCACAAACCTGTCCCCCCCCAACCACTAACTCATTCACTGATGCCATTATTACCCTGACTTTTCAAGGTCACATCTTTGCTTCATGTAACACAGTAGGTCCTTAAAATTCAGATTTTCCTAGAGCTGAGGTTAGAGACAGGTGAACTGATTTGTGTAACCCCTTCATCAGTGAACTCTCCTAACTCCATGTGCTCTAGGATGAGCCACTAAAGCTGTAGGTCTCACTCACTAGAGCCTGAAGATTTACCTTTGCCATACTCTGAAGTATCCTTATACCTAAATCCAAGGTTCCTCGTGACTCTGCCCAGGTACCCCCAAAAACCTGTACTAGTAACTCCCAAAACAACTTTTCAGACACAAAGCCAGCATCTGAAAAATCAATGTGGAAGTAGATCAAGTCTCCTGTTTATGGAAATCACAAATAAGGCCCGATTGACTTGTAGGTGTAAAGATTGTATTATGATGTTAACCCTATGGAACTACTGCTTTTCTCTTGCCACTCCCTTCTCCGACACTTTGGATTTTTATAAAGAGTGAAACATAAAATTATATCAGGTCAATTTTTTTGCTCTTGAGTTGGAACAAATAACTGAGTGGTGTAAACAAGACTGCAACTTCCCAGATGGTGTTCAAGCCACAAAACACACAGTTCTCTCCCTTGTCCCTTGTCCCTTGCCATTAGTCAAAGCAACTCTAACCCTTATTTATGGTTATCTAACATATTCACTCAGAATATAGTTAATTATCTTAAAATATTCAGGAATGATCTGGAAGTTTTCTAGGCATGACTATCATTGCTATTTCAATAACTCTTGCATGTAATTGACCTTGCACTTAACCTGTCAGAAGTTTCTTCTAGTAATGTAGTCATTCAAACCTACTTACTGAGCTTCTACCATATGTCAGGCCCAAGACTAGGAGATAGAAATAGAGCAGTGAATAAAACAGAAAAGGTCTCTGCTTTCAAGGCATTTACATTCTCATTAGTTCTTCCTTTGCCATTTACTATCGCAACATCTTTTACTTTGAAAGTTGATTTCCTTGTTTAATCTGCATATAGCACTTTCTCTTTTGCCTTTCAACTTAGTATTAACTAGCAGCCATAAACAAATGCTCACCAGGTTTCAGAGTAGGGCAGCAGTAGGCCCAGCCCTTAGAAGAGACATTAGATACAACTGGACACTCTGGGTCATTCATGGCATTCCCTCATAAAAATGCTTCATTCCACCAGGCTCACCTGTCTACTATCAGCCTCAATTCACTCAAACAATGTCTGATCAAAGGTATTTTTTGGTACATTACACCTGGCACAAACTTTAAGTAAATTTTATCTTACTCCTAAATAAACTTTCCCTTCTTGGATACAAGCCCTATACCTTGACAAATAGTTCGTCTCTAGCGTACTTTCCTTATTGGCCTCTACATAACCATTAACCCTCTGGTTTCTCTAAGTACTGAGGGACTTATTAACATTTTCTGTTTTGAAAGTTGGAGGAGCTATCTGCCCCAGCTTTTATGGTATTCTGTTCTACACTGTCAGAATAAGTCAGGGTCTACAGGATCAGAAGATATATTTTCAAATGCTCCTCCCCATAGAGAGAGACAGAAGAGCAAGTAACAGGCCTGTGACTAGACGGTGGCTGTGTTTGGAACTGGCCTGTAGTCCCCAAAAGAGCTCTCCTTAAATGTCTGTCAAGAACTTAAAACTAATTTTCTTAAGTCCCATAGTCCAAATACTGAGAAAGCTTATTATATTAAAGCATCCACAAAACAGGAAAATAAAAAATTTAAAGTCAGAAACCAAGGAGCCAGCTCACTGCCCTGGTAAGTGGCTGTGGCCTGGCAAGCCACGGCTGCCCCAGGGCAAGAACCATCAGCATCTCCTGAGATCCACCTCATGTCAGAATTTAGGGCGCTGAGAAACCAAGCAGCCAGCTCGCCACCCTAGTAAGCGGCTGTGAGCCTACCGGCATGCGGGCTGAGATTCAAACATGCATCTCCCATCCCTCACCCCCCCCACCCTCGTTAGCAAATGGGAGCCAGAGATCTGAGCAACTCTTGCGAGGTTGACTATATGCAATATAGCAAATGAGGGGGATTTCCTTCTACTCTCTCTTTGAAGGCAAATATTTTTTATCGCTGTTTTGCTTTGTTCTGAGTAATGGTATTGCTCTATTCAATATTCTGTTTTAATAAGTTCTATAATGTTCTGTATTTCCTTTGATTTTGCTATACCTGATTGAAAGAACAACTATTGTGAAGAAAACGAGATATACTGTGGTACCTATTACTGTTATCCTAGTAACCTGCTGTGAAGTTCTGTGCCAATTTCACTACACTGTCTCAACTGGCTTTGTTCTGTCTTGCTCTGTGTTATTTTACTACTTTAAAAATAAATAAATAAAAATAAAAGGTAAATAACAACAAAACAGATCAGTAAGGTACTGAGCAAGCTGAACAATGATATAACTAAACAGATAATGAACTTAAAAAGCAAAAGGAGGAAAAGAAAGCACTCTACAGGATATAACTGCATGTATGTTTAAGTGTGTAGGACTGATAACCATGTTACTAAGTTTTTGTTGGATTGTAGAATAGAACTGTTTGCAGCCTCACTATTTGAATGCCCACTTTGTATGCTTTAATTTTGTAACTTGAACAACTATATCTAAGAAGACAATATGTAATTTATCAAGTAGTGATATCTTACTGTTTATTTTTTTGAAATTCTGTATTGTTTCTTCCCTTTTTTCTGTTTTGTTTTTTTCTCTTTAAATAAAATTTTTTTAAAAATTTAAAATAATTAAGAACAGAGATAAGATATATTGGATATCTTATCCCAATTGGCAGTATGTTTGTCTCTGACCTATTGGCAAGCTGAAACTGTAGTGTTTTGTTCATCAATTTGATAACAATTATTGAGTTGGTACCATGTACAGGCTTCAGTCCCCTTCTTCTCTGGCCTACATCTCATTCTGCATGAAGAAGTCAGGGGCTTAGAAATGGAGTCAGCTGGCTGTCTATAGTAAGCCATACAGAAGAGCTTCCTGAGAATGTGTCACCCTCTTGCTGGCATGGAAATTATGATCAATGGTCAGCACCAACCATGAAAATAAACACACACATTATCAAAGCTCTAATCAGAAAACCATCATCTTAGTTCCATAAAAATGCACTAATAACACTATATACCAAATATTATTAAATAACACTAATAACACTAATACCAAATATTATTAAACAGATTATTTTTAAAAATAATTTTTGTTTTTGTTTTCCTAAACTGGCTGCATGCACAAACATGGAAAACAGCATGTATCGCATCATTCCAAAGCTCTCAGGAGATCCTAAGAATACTGATATTTCAATTCTTTTTGTTTACATTTAAGGGGAAAAGCCAATTAAAATATAAAACAAAAATTTAATTTCAAACAACTGTAGTAACAAAACTTATTTAAAATTTGCTACATATCATGTCTTTCAAAATTTTATGTTGACATACATTTAGGTCAGAATAGTTTTATGTTATCTTTAATCAGTTGGCCTTCTAATATAGAAAAACTACTAGCTTCATTTTATTATATATACTTTGGACACATCATATCCCAAGAACTGAGACCCAGCAAAAAGGTTGGGATGCTTGACAGCCTAGCAATAATGAAAGGGTAGAAAAAATGTTCTTTAAATTTAGGTACATGGAGGTCAGAAGAAGAGGTATACTGTCAAAATGAGATAAATGAAAGTACAATTTTGTGCCATGTTTAAAATGCAGCCATAAAAGCTAGATAATAATAATAATAGCTGCCACTCATTGAATGGTTACAACATGCCAGTGCCATGCTAAGTGCTTTATATATGTTTTCCTATTTCATCCCTACAGCAAACCTATGATTTAATAGGCTCAGTTTATAAAGAAAATGAGACACAGAAAGGTGAAGTTCTTTGTCCGAAGTCAGAATGTTGGCTAAGAGAAGGAGCTAGAAATTTATGTAGTTTTTAAACACTATAGTACTGTCTTCCTGAAGACAAAAGAGGACCAAAAAAGAAACCATAAAAAGAAAATAGGAAATTTTGTTCAGTGTACAAAATTACATAAAAAATGCTCAACCGAAAGATAATTTGACCTACAAGGTTGTGGCAGCCTGGAATCTGAGCCACTTGAGAAGTGGTGATTGCAGTAACCAAAAGCTCCCTGGCCGACTTATGGCAGACCCAGAGGGTAAACACCTTCCCTGAGCACCCCTTCTACCCACAAGCCAAGGAAATTCTCAGAATTTGTCATTCATAACTTACTGTTCTAAAGACTGAAATCACTGAGAGCTGAAAGCACAGCCTAGGTAAGCAAACGGTTTAGTAATGTTATAACTGTCATGAAAGCAAGAAAAAGAAAAGCAATGCAAGGGGACTAGGGAAGGGGTGGAGACGGAGTGAGGAGGTCAGAGAGGACGGTTTGCAGTCTTATTGTTAGGGTAGTCAAGGAGGCCTCACTGAAAAGGTCAAATTGGTACAAAAACTTAAGGTGAGAGGCCCAATAGAGACCAAAAAGCTAGAAGGACAATCCAAGAGGAGGGGACAGCTGGATGGAGCAAGAGCTCCAGATCATTTTAAGAGGCAGAACTTTCACCTCTCATCTGCAGGCTCCTTTCAGATTCAGAAAATTTACAAAAGTACGGGTTAATGATTAAGAATGTAGGCATGGTAATCAGAGGATGCTAAAATCCAGAGGGAAAGTATGATGGGAAACAGGGTTATCTGCATAGTTTCAAAGTATGCCCTAATATTATACACAGTAATTACAAAGGAAAAACAGCAGGACAGTGGAGAATCCTAGAAGACACCTTCTTAAATGAGTGACCACAATTTAAATCACCAATGAGAAGTCAGATTGATAGCACATCTCACTTGATATCACTTCTGTAATATTATAGCCAAAACTTCAATATACCAAGGAGAAAGCACCACATAAACTCAAATTAAGGAACATACTACAAAATAATTGACAAGTATCCTTCAAATTGTCACAGTCATGAAAGGCAGGGAAAGACTCAGGAATTGTCACAGATTTAGAAAGACATTTAAAAATGACAATTAAATGCAATACTGCCCTGGATTGAATCATGGACCATGGAGAGGACATAATGGGAAAAGAAAAATTCTGATACAGTTTGATTAAGGTCTGTATAAGTCAGCTTTCCCATTGCTACAATACAATATCCAACACTCACTACTTACAGGAGAAGATTAATTTGGCTCATGATTTTAGGGGGTTCATTCCATGGTCAGCTGGCTCCAAGCAGGAATGTCATGGTATGAGACACAGAAGGGTAATGATGCTTAGTCCATAGTAGCTAGAAAGCAGAGCACAGGAACAGTGCCAGAGAGATAGGGGCAGGCACCATCTATAGTATACAAGGTCATGCCTCTGAACCACCCAGACATACCAGAAGTGTGCTTTCCTAATTCTCTGACTCCCAAGCCAATCAAGTTTATGTAATTAAGCTTAACCAATGCAAAGTCTGTACAGCAGTTAATACTACTCTATCAATATTGATTTTATGATTTTAATACTTTGTAGTATTAAGAGGCTTAACATTCAGGAAAATTTGGAAAAAGAAATTTGGGAACTCTACACATTTTGTGACTTTTCTGTTGCAATCTAAAGTTGTTTCAAAGTTATTAATTAGAAACAAAGAAGAAGGGCCAGGATATAGCTTGGCAGCATAAGTATCTGCCTTATAAGCACAAGGTCCTGAGTTCAGTTCCCAGTACCAAAAAAGAAACAAAGAAGAACACGGTCATTGGTGACACTTAGCTGGAGCACAGACTCTGGCCTGTTCCTCACTAGCCCATCACTTCCCTGTGGTCCAGTGTTCTCTCATCAAAGCTGTAGAAGTTTTAATACTTATGATGAGCCCTATCATATTTGCTTCACTGACTTTCACATAATAAGAAGAAACTTTCCAAAACAGCCTAATGAGATCATGTTTATTACACAATTATTTGACCAAAAGAAAAAAATCTCTCCTATGAAATTGTTTCATCCACCCAGACCATCAAATTTTCTTATTACTACACACAGATCAGATACATGGGTATTTATTCCCTAAAGATATGGTTACGAGGCAGAGCACTTTAAGTTCTAGGTGGATATTGACAATGGTGCCTCGTAGGTATAGATCAGTGGTAGTGGACTTTCAGCATATGTGCCACAGTAGGTTATTTGTATCACTGAAAGCTCTAAAAGGTTCACTGTCATTCCTCTTGTGGATATCTCATGTGAATGAGATCCTATATGAGGGCTTTAATCAGGGTGAAGTTCAAACTTTCAGCCTGACACACTCTTGAGTATGAGGGCAGCAAAGAAACATGCATTCCTACCCTGGGAGCAAGTCCGATGTGCATGAAAGCGGAGTTCTCTTCTATGCTAGGAAATTCCCTTCCTCCTGAGTGTTGGGTTTGTTTGTTTGTTTTGCTTTTGGTTTTTTTATTCTGTCCATTTACTTCCTCATTATGACCGGCTACATGCAACCTGATGCACTGTAAGGAACTGACCCTACATAGAATTGATTCCTAGATGTTACTGTGCTGTTTCCCGCACCGGCATGGCCACTGCAAATTAGGCAACACTTGCATGTTAATGCTGCATAAAACACTTTAATTCTCACTAGGACCTAGAATCACAATTGAAAATCCACAACTGTGCTGCTCAAGCTAGACTTGCCTATGCCTATCAGCAAATTGTTACTGGTTCAAAACAGGTCATTACATAAATTACACAGAAAATTTTCACATCATCACAATGTTTCCAAAGGCTCAGTCCATAAGTGTTGCACATTTAAAGAGAAACTTACACACTAAGGTCCTTCACCACAGATAGTCTGTGAATCATTCCTGTGGAACAGTAGTACTCAAAGTTTTGTCTCTAAACTGACAATAAACTGTTACCTAGTTAAGTTTCTTGACTGCTGACTTTTTTTTTTTGTACCAGTGATCAAGTTTATAACCTTGTGCTTGCCAGGCAGCAGGTATTTGTGTTGCTGAGCTATATCCCTGTCAACCAACAATTTTTCCACGGCAGAATTTGTTTTTCTTTCTGAGACAGGGTCTTACTGTGTAGTTCAGGCTAGTTTTCAAGTTATTATTTGGCTCACACTGGCCTTGAACTCAGTCTTCCTGCCTCAGCCTCTGGAGTACAGGGGTTACATATCTGCCACCATACCTGGCCATAGCAGGACCTTCTTGAAGGAAGAAAGAGTTGACTGAATTCTAAAACAAACTCCTAAACTCCCTGCAGTATAGCACTTTGAGTAGTACTACTCTATATTTCATCAGTAAAATGAGGAAACCAAGAAGATATCATTCAAAGGGATGTTAAACATTAAACCTAATATAACAAGTAGAGAGCTTATAAGAGAACTAAACAAATATTAATAGTATTTATTATTACTGTTATCACAAGACACATGAAATGATTGGGACGTCAGAAAAAATGAGACAAAATCAGGCCAAGTATAAAAAAATATTACATGGCTTAGTATATCAATTAGAAGCCAAATCTTTGCCCCCTTGCTTTCTGAGAAAAAAATCAATAAAAAGAAGAAAATGGTATGCATCACATGTTCATGATGTGCATAAAATTTTAAAAAATAAGTGCTCCAAAGAGAACAACCACTCCCAGCTCTGAGTGCAGGTCACTAAAGATTTAAAGTCTGAGTTTCAAAATTGAAATTAAAACTACTTTGCCTCCTGCTTTCAATTTGCAGTGACAAAAAGAATCTACTGAAGCAAGCTAAAAGTTTTAAGACTCACTATAGAAGAAAATTTAGTCATTAATCTGTCATTTCAGTCAAAGCTAAGCTCATTAATAACTCCTATTCAGCTCTAAACTGCCTTCAGGTTTTCTGTTCCTTTTTGATGATAAGGACTCACATATTCTAATTGTTTTAAGAAGTACAAGAATTTTACAAATTCCAGAGCGAACAGATAAATAATACTGATGACAACACTTTCCTGGGAGGTGCTTCCTTCTTAAGTGCTTTATGAGATTTTAGGATTAAAATATTTTAAACTGTATGCTTGCCATTCTATCACATAGTAATTTTTATAAACATTTCAAATCTGAAGATTTTTTGATCAGCATAAATTTGCAAGATAAAAATGATACCCTGATTATTTAAAGTAATATCAGCTAACACATTTTGAAATATGACAAAAACCAAGAATGGTTAAACAGAGTTAATTTTGGAAGAAAATTAGTCAGTAAAGCACACTTATTACAGAAATCCAATTTGGTATAAGGAGATGGATTTCTTGAACTATATTTATAGTATGAAAAATATCTCATGTTAGTATTCATTATTAGCACTAAAATTCTAAGGTTATAGTTATCTGTATTTATAATAGAGTTCTCTTACAATAAGAAAAAAAATTTTTTTGCAAACAGGCCAGAATGTGGATTTTTAATATAATATCAGCCCCAACGGATAAACAAAGAATAAACTACATAGATATTAGCTAAAACCAACTATTATTAACTTCAAAAGTCTAAAAGCAAGTATAATCAGGAATACATAAGGAAAAATGACATACTATCTTTAAAAATTGCTAAAACTTGTTTTATATGCCAAAAATATACTCTTTGTAGTACATTTCTTTGTATTACAAAATTCTTAAAAGAATGAAAAACCTATCTTTTGAACCCAGGGCCTTGTGCATGCAAAGCTCAAACGGTGCTATGCCCATAACAAGGAAAACTCTTGAACAGAAATATATTCTGCAGAAGACATGAGGTATACAAGTCTACAAGTCTTCAACTCCCCCTGAATTTCAAGTTTCCCTATTCAGTTTTCTCATTTTTATACCCTTACCACTTAGTGATTAGTCATCTCCGGCTCCATTTTTCCTTGGAACAAGCACAGATTAAAACTCCTTGCTATTCTTTAATTTAACTGAGACAGCTGACATTTTAAAGAA
>PVLA01010603.1:13201-61772 GCA_004027455.1 Hydrochoerus hydrochaeris
AAAAAAAAAAAAAAAAAAAAAAAAAAAAAAAAAAAAAAAAAAAAAAAAAAAAAAAAAAAAAAAAAAAAAAAAAAAAAAAAAAAAAAAAAAAAAAAAAAAAAAAAAAAAAAAAAAAAAAAAAAAAAAAAAAAAAAAAAAAAAAAAAAAAAAAAAAAAAAAAAAAAAAAAGAACAATGATAATAAGACTTTAATAATAGAGCAATTGGACATCCATCACCAAAAAAGTGAATCTCAACCAAAACTTTACAATTTATACAAAAATTAATTCAAAACGGATCACGGAGTTAATGTAAAACATGAAATTATAAAACTTTTGGCAAAAATACAGAAAAATAATTTGAGGATCTACATCTACAAGAATTCTTAGACGTAATGCCAAAACATAGTCAATAAAATCTTAATTTGAACTTGCACTTCATCCAAACTGAAAACCTTGGCTCAAGAAAAGACCCTGTTCAAGAAGATAAAATTATTGGTTGCAGCCTAAAATATAATCCAGCAAAGAACTTGTATGTAGAATGTGAACAAATTTTTCAAAACTTAATTGTAAAAACACCTCAAATAATCCAATTACCCTGGGCAAAAGATATGAACAAATATTTCATCAAGAAAGAAATACAGATGATCAAATAAGCATACAAAAACATCTTTGATATCATTAGCTATCAAGGATGAAATTCAAACCACAATGAGATTCATGATATACTTATCAAAATGGGTAAAGTAAAAAAAAAAAAAAAAAAAAGAAAAACATTGGCAATACCAGATGTTGGTAAGAATGCAAATGGGAATGAACAACGGTATAGACCCTCTGAAAAAGTTTGGCAATATCCTAAAATCTACAAATATTCATACAATTCAACACTTGTACTATTCCATATTTATCTCTGAGAAATAAAAACTTTAAAACATTCAGAAAAAAAAAAAAACTATACATGACAGTACCTGGTAGCCCTATTCATAAAAGCCCTACAGTGGAAATAACCTGATATCCTTCAGTAGGTGAAGGGTTCAACTATAGCCTCTCCATACCATAGAACACTGGTCAGCCATGATACACACTACTGAGACACGTGACAGTGAGAATGAACCTGAGGGAATTATTCTGAGTGGGAAAAGCTACTAACATCTTATATGATTTCATTTGTATAATATTCTTGAAGTAACAGAGATGGAGATAAAGTTAGTGACCGTCAGAGATTTAAGGATGAGATGAGGTAGGTGAATAAGGCCATAAAAGGGCAGCAGAAGGGAACCTTGTGGTGATGGAACCATTGTGTACCCACCATAATGGTAAATGCAGGACTATTTTCAGTTAGCCATGGGCTGACCTTGCTTTCCGTCCTTTCTCACCTGTAGTCCTTAAGGACAGTTAGCTTGTGCTGGGAAGGCACCACCATGAGCTAAGAAGAGTTAACCGAAAGAGCTCTAGTCACTCTCCCTAGAAACAGGATGAGGTCCTGAGTTCAATTCCTGGTGCAAAAAAAAATGCTATACAGGTTCCATCAAGAGTTGAGTTTTTTTTCTCTTCCTCTTGACTCTGGGCAGATTCTGTATCTCCCTTGACCATTATAATGTCATACAAGTGACACTGACAATCTCTAAGCCAAGACCATAATGTACTGGCAGTTTTCACTTCTTGAACTCATGCCTGGAGTCAACTGCTATGTAAACAATGTGACTATCCAGAAACCACAGTACTATAAGGAAAAAGAAAAGAAAAATCAGGTCAGTAATTTGATGGAGAGATGCTGGAAGATAACAAATGTGGCCCAAGAACACTAAGCATTTGACACATGAGTAAAGGGTTATATTCACGCTCCAAATGAGCTCTCCACCCCCAAATGCCTAACACACAAAATCATGAGCAAAATAAAATGGCTGATTTCCTCAAACAGGCTGGCCTCCAGATGACTCGGACTATCTTTTTTACCTCTTTGACCAAAGTAGTTTTCTGTATTTAAGGACAGATATCTTTTTCTAGAGTTAGTATTTTCTTGCCTCTGAATCCTCTTTCTCCCAGCACCAGGCTCCAGTCTGAAAAATACACCTAGTTGAAATCCTAGCAAGATCTCAAGGCTAGAGTTTTGTGACCCTTTATAAAATATGTTTTAGGTGAGAACAAATACAAACACACACACATACATGTAACAGAAAGAAAAGTTTCAAACAATAGTTACCTTTACTATTGCAATGGATTCCAGTATTTTCTTTTATTGACGATTCTATTCTGTTCTTATCTAAATAAACTAGAACCCAATCTTTTGGCCATGAAACCAGAGCTTTGCTTTGTTGGAAATTACACATTTAAACCTGCTTTATAATAGAGAAAAGACAGATGTCGGCAATCTAAAATGTTGACCCCTAAAAACAAAACTGATCCATGAGATACTTTTCATTGTCTAAGCAGAGAAGAACATGTTCCCATTTTAGCACGAAAATAATCTTTGCTTCCTTTTATTTATTTTTTTTTCCAGTTCACAAAGCTCTTTCTGACATAACAAAAACATTCACAGGAAAAATAGAGGTGCTCACAAGAAAAAAAAAATTGGGGGAATAAAATATTCTAGAAATGACTTCTACATAGAAGGAAGTATCACAATTCCTTGACTGGAAGTAGGACTGGTTCTAGAAACATTGTGTCCTTATGTGAAAAATTCTCACATTTCTTTAAATTTGTTTAATTCTTTCCTTAGCTAGGCCTTTCCTCTGTACTGATAATACTGAACTGCTGCTGCTGCTTGACATATATCACTTTCAGGGTATAGCAGAGAACTTCTGTCCCTTCTTCATCTCATTCTACTGCCCACACAGCCATGCCAGACTTGCATGCCACAAATTCCAGGTGCCGTGGCTAAAGGATGGAGCTGATTAGCCAGACCTGCCTTTGTGTTAGAAGAGAGACCTCTGCATTTAGCCACTGGGATTTCAGTGTTTCTTGTTGATACTGCAAGTTAGTCTCACTGAACCTTGATGAGTGTCTTGGCTACTATGCCAATCCACTCTTATCAGTTCTCTGCTCAATTTCTGCCTCCTCCTCAGCTTATTCCTCCGGCCTCTTCCTAGACCGCCGACATATTCATTCTTTTATGCATTGTCTATGGCTACCTTTACTCTGTGGCAGTGGAGCCGAGTATGCCCACTCCTTTAAGGGAAAGTTTTAAAAGCCCACCTTAACACAATATGTTAAACAATTTGTGCAGATTTTTTTAAAAATTGAAAAGAATGGAAGGTTTATCAAAGTCATAGTAATAACTGTAACTATTCCACAGTAAAAGCTTTTATGCCTCATTTTGATTCTGCCCTTGTAAAAAGCACAGGGTTAGGAAACAGAATGAACTCCTAGGCCAAAATCAGAAAGAGGCCCATAGTAGGCATTCATTAAGCAGTTGTTACATAAACTACACTCATCTAAAGCCAAATTTTTAACTTCTATGGACTCTGAAGGTGAGCCAATTTCTTCAAAACAGCTAATTCTGAAAGAAGTCAAACATAAATATAAAAACATTTATAAATACCTGAAATCTGAACTACTATAAGTATATGACCCTAAATCGAGAGCACTGAACCAGGTCTGGACTAAGTCCTACCTGACAGTAGAGCTCCTCTCTCAGGATACTGGGGGCAGATAACAGGGAAGCAGTGCAAAGAGGGGACTGATCATAGCATGAGCTGGTGAGCATGTTATAATTTTATCCTCACAGATCTTATATGTTGAAACCCTAACCACCAATATGATGGTATTTGGAGGCAGGGTTTTGGGAATTTATACAGTGTAGATGAGGTCATAAGGATGGGGGCTTTCATGATGGGATTAGGACCCTTATAAGGAAAGGAAAAGACAGGAAATCACTTCTTCAGTGCATTCATCAAAAAGAGATCCCGTGAAGACAAAAAGAAGGGACAGTTTTCTGAGACAAGCTAGGAGGTGGGTCCTCACCAGAAACCAAACCTCCTGGTACTTCCATCTGGAACATTCAGCCTTCAGAACAGAGAGAAATAAGAACCTGGGTTTTGTTTTGTTTTCTTTTTTTTAGACAGCCAGTCTATGATATTATGTATTTTGCCATAACAAGCAAGGGTTGACTGCTAAACACAAGAAGCTTTAAAGTAGGACAAACCCATCAAAGGGTTTGGCCAGGCAAAATCCCAGAACTATTGTTGTTATTACTGTTGGGTTTTTTTCTTTTCTTTTTTTTATTTTAAAAAGAATAAAACCCAACAAAACAAAACAGGGTAAAGCCAATCCAAACAAAGCAGTGAAAGTGGTACCAAACTTTAAAGCAGGGTAATAGGAAATTAACAAGAGCTACCATGATATCTCTTATTATCTTCACAACAGTTGTCCATTCCATCAGACATTGTAAAATCAAATAAAACAAAACAGAATAAGACCAATCAAAACAGAACATTGAATGAAACAATACAACAAATCAGAACAAAAACAAAGCAGTGGGAACAATATTGGATTTCAACAACAAGAAAGAAGGAAATCCCTCATATTTGCTATATTGCATACTATTATCCTCCTAGGAGATGCTCAGACTACCAGCATTAGGCCTGAAAAGTCAATCAAACAATACAAGCACCTAGTTGTTTTTGTACCTCATTTGCTATCAACTCAGCCTGTTCTCCGAACCAGTTGGTTGCTTTGGGGTGGAGGGGAGTCTTGATTCTCAGCCCATGTGCAGGTCAGCTCATGGGGAGGGCAATCTGGCTTATCTCTTCCTGGACCCTACATGGTCTGCATGGCTTACTGGACAGGCGAACTGGCTTGTTAACATGCTCCTCTCAGACCCCGCATGGCTTATTCTTTTGTTTTTCTTAAGAGGAGTCTCACCGTGTTGCCCAGGTTGACCTTCAACTCCTAGGTTCAAGCATTCTTCCCCAGTCTCTCAAGTAGCTGGGACTACAAGCTTGTACCTACAATGCAGGCTAAACTGACAACTCTAGAAAGTCCTCCTCCCTTTTATCTGTCCATCTAAGTTTGTCCTAAAACTTCTCTCACATTTCAAGCCTGCTGTAATTTCTCTTCTTTCCCTGAAACCTGATATTGTCACCTTTTTTTTTTTTTACATATTTTAGAACTTAAAATTACTCTGGCTTATTAATAGGCTGCTTAATATGCAATTATCTGATTTACCAATAGACCATAATGTCTTAGGAGAATGCATGCTATCCTATTATATTATCTTTTTTATTCTTTCTTTCTCTGACTCTTCTTGAAGAATTGATTTTCATATGTAGAGTTTCTAACAAGGATTAACTTAGAAATATTTCTGCTGCTTGTCATTGAGCCAAACTTGATTGATACAAGTAAAGGAAGAGCTAAATATCTGGAAAAAAAATTGGAAGTTGTTATACAAACAAAAAGAATACAAAATCGGGGGAGGAAATATTTTTAACAATGAAAAAATTTTAATAGCTTTTAGTTCTTGCTCTGTTGTATTATTTTGCAAGAAAACAACATGAACAGAATAAAAATGTCTCTTTATAATTTAATAGAGCTTACATATATGTTTTTTTTATTTTTTTTGAGAATTATAGCACAGCATAAATCAGCAGTCATCATCACAGACTAAAAATTAAATAAAAATTGCTTTGTAATCCTCAAAACTGTATGTTATTAACACATAGTATTTTCATTTATTTGGCTAAGAATATAGAAGTGTATATTTTATAAGAGATTATATAATACTGAATTATAGTTGTCATGTTTTTCTTATAAAACCAATTTTCTTTAAGGGACAGTTAAAATCTAACATTTAAATTATTAAATCTTAAAAGTTGGTATGGATGTTAGGCTCTCAGCATTTCATAATAAAGGAGCCTAAAATAGTATGTGAACCCAGGTATAGCCATCAAAGTAGTATAATCACTTTGTTTTGTTTTGTTTTGCTTTGTTTTGTTTTGAGACAGAATCTTAATATGAAACCCAAACTGACCTTAAACTCAAGAGTATCCTCCTGCCTCAGCCTCCCAAATGCTGGGATTATAGGTGTGCATCATCATTCCCAGTGGTATAATTACTTTGAAAGGTTTTTCATCAGAGTTGAATAAGTCAACATTCTACAACATGGCAAACCAAAAAAGGGTAACACATTATCCAATATTATCAATTTAATGGTTATTAATCCATTGGATTTTTTGTTTGTTTTGTTTTGGTACTGGGGATCGAACTCATGACCTTGCACTTGCCAGGCAGGCATTCATACCGCTGAACTATATCCCCAGCCCTGGATTTATTTATATGAGAAAGAACACACAGGGATTGAAAAAATCTGGCAATTTTTAAAGGCAGTGGAGATGTTTGGGAGATATGGGATGTACGAAGGCTTGGAGCACAAAAGACAAAAGGACAAGGAGGGCAGACCACAAGGGAGCCGGAGAAGAGGACCCTAATCGGACAATGCGCAAGAGCATGCACAACTACAGGGTTTATAGAGAGTACCGGGATTTAAATGATGGGGCATTCCTAACAAATTGGGAAACACTAAAAGTCAAGGAGTATTTATTCCATAATTTTTCTTTAAATAATTAAACCCTTAAACAGCCTTTACATTTTCTAATGTATAACGTAGTCAAGACATTTGAACTGTACCATATATTCCCTAAATAGACTCAGTGTTTCAATTTATCCAAGCCTTTAATTGAACTAAGGTTAAGGTCAGGTTATTCTATCATTTGGAGAAAATATTAAGAAAGATGAAATAAAGGCTGGGGATTTAGCTCAGTGGCATAAGTGCCTGCCTGGCAAGTGAAAGGTTGTGAGTTCAATCCCCAGTACAACAAAAACAACAACAAAAAAGAAAGATAAAACAGGCCACACCCAGAGAACGCCAAGCAGCTGGCAGGGGCCTGAATTCAGTCCCAGGCCCTGATGCTACACGGGTAGAAACCCAGCACACAGGGAAACCTTGGAATGTTGCTCCCAGGCAGTAAGACCACGCCCTGTGTCTGACATCACCAGAGGACGCACAGGAGGTCCCTACGGACCTAACTGGCCTATGCCCAGCAAACTCCAAGCAGGTGGCAGGGGCCTGAATTCAGTCTGAGGCCCTGAATTTGCATGGGTTGAATCCCAGAGGGTTAAAGCTTTAGAACGTCATGCCCAGGTGGTAAGACCATGCCCCATGCCTCAAATCACAGGATACAGAGGAGTCCCCACAGGCCTAACTGGTCCACACCCAGGGAACTCCAAGCAGCTAGTAGTTGCAAGCAGTCTGCCCTGGGAGTCAAAAGTGTGCCAGGTGATTCCCAGTGCACGGGGGAAGCTGAAACATTGCTCAAAACAGAAATATAGGAAAACAACAAAATGAAAGAGCAAAATGCAATCTCAGCCCAATCCAAGCATGCCTAGGAAACATGAACACAGAAGAAAATATAAGCCATACACCTGAAATTCCTCAAATGATAACAACTGAAACTAAGAAACAACTCCGGGAAGCTATAAAAGAACTCAAATCAGAAATAGTCACCCAGGTAAAAGAAAAAATGACAAATGTAATGAAAGAAATGCTGAACACATCTAAAAAAGACATAGTTAAAAAATTAGAGGAATAATGTGAAAAGATGAGAACTCTGAACAATATAAGAAACACACAGAATGCATGAAGCAGATTCAAAGAGATATGCAGGAAATAAAAAATTCCATCGAAGGCTAGCAAAACCACCTCAACGAAAGTGAAGATAGAATTTCAGACCTCAAAGACAAGATTGCATCTAGTGAACAGGCAAGGAAAGATCTTTTAAAAATAACAAGGAACCAGGAAATAACAATTCATCAGCTGCAAGATAATGCAAAGAAAACAACATAAGATTGATAGGTATAAATGAAAAGGAAGGTGACAATACAAATGATATCAAGAGGCTATTTACAGAAGTAATAGCTGAAATTTTCCCAAACATGAGAATGGAAACTGACATACAGATCAGTGAAGTATATAGAACTCCAAATATCCATAACCAAAAGAAAACTACACCCAGACATATAATAATCAACATCCCAGAAATCCAACATAAGAAAAGAATATTAAAAGCTCCTAGAGAGAAGAGACAGATCACCTACAAAGGAAAGCCTATCAGAATCACAGCAGACTTCTCAACACAAACAATGAAGTCAAGAAAAGCATGGAGTGAAGTATTTCAGACCCTAAAGGAAAACAACCTCCAACCCTGGCTGATGTACCCTAAAAACTGTCATTCAAAATGGATGAAGAAATAAGATACTTCCACCACAAAGAACAGCTGAAGAACTTTATGACCACTAAACCAACCCTGCAAAGAATACTGAAAGACATTCTAGACAGACATAGGAAAAAACCACTAAGCAAGGAAAACAAACAGAGTGGAAAGGTAAAGAATCAATAGCAGAAAGATAACATGTCAAAAGTAAACCAATATATATCAGTTATAACCATTAATGTAAATGGCCTCAATTCACCAATTAAAAGAATCAGACTGGCAGAATGGATCAAGAAAGAACATTTAATCATATGTTGTGTACAGGAAATCCATCTAACCCAAAAAGAAACTTATAGACTAAAAGTCAAAAGAAGGGAAGAAATTATAAAGGTCAGAGCTGAAATCAATGCAGTAGAGACTAAGAAAACAATACAAAGAATCAATGAATCAAAGAAGTGGTTCTTCGCAAGATTAAGTAAAATTGACAGGCCTCTAGCCAACCTTATTTTAAAAAGGAAAGAAAAAACTCAAATTCACACAATAAGGAACAAAAAGGGTGAAATCACTACAGACCCTGTGGAAATACAGAAGATCATCAATATCTATTTTGAAAATGTCTACTTTGATAGGCTTGATAACACAGAAGAAATGGACAGATTCCTAGAAACATATGAATTACCAAAGCTGGGTCAAGAAGATGTAAAATGGCTGAATGACCCAATTTCAATTAATGAAATTGAAAATGTAACTAAATCCTTACCAACAAAGAAAAGCCCAGGTCCAGATGGATTCACTACATAATTCTATAAGAAATTCAAAGAAGATTTAATGCTGATACTCCTCAAACACTTGAATGAAATTGAGAGGGAAACAATTCTCCCTAATTCATTCCTGGAAACAAACATTACTGTAATACCAAAACCTGAGAAAGACCCAACCAAAAAAGAGAACTACAGGCCAATCTCCCTAATGAACATAGATGCAAAAATTCTCAATAAAATTTTGGCAAACAGAATGCAGCAAATCATCAAGAAGATTATACAACATGACCAAGTGGGATTCATCCCAGGAATGAATGGATGCTTCAACAAAAGCAAATCAATAAATGTAATCTACCATATCAATAGAGCCAAAAATAAGAACCACATGATCATTTCTATAGATGCAGAAAAAACTTTTGTTAAGGTCCAATACTCATTCATGATAAGAACCATACAGAAAGTTGGAATAGATTGTCTTTACCTCAATATGATAAAAGCCATCTATGACAAACCAATAGCCAGCATCCTATTAAACAGCCAAAAACTGAAAGCCTTTACCCTAAAATCAAGAATAAGACAAGGATATCCATTATCACCACTCTTATTCAATATAGTGTTGGAAATACTAGCCAGAGCAATTAGAAAAGTGAAAGAAATAAAAAGAATAAGGATAGGAAAAGAAGTTAAATTATCATTATTTGCAGTTGATACAATACTCTACATAGAAGACCTCCAAAACTCCATTGAAAGACTCTTAACTATAATAAATAAATTCAGCAATAAATAAATTTGGATACAAAGTCAACACTCAAAAATCAATAACATTCCTATACACTAACAACAAAATCACTTAGAGAAAAATAAGAGAAGCCACACCCTTTACAATAGCATCCATCAAAATGAAATACTTAGGAATTAATCTAACAAAACAATCAAAAGATCTATTCAGGGAAAATTATAATACCCTGAAAAAGAAATCAAAGAGGACCTCAGAAAATGGAAAGACATCCCTTGTTCATGGATAGGAAGAATAAACATTGTGAAATGGCCATTCTCTCAAAATCCCCATCAAAATGCCACTAGCATACCTCATAGATCTAGAAAAATCATTCCTAAAATTCATCTGGAACCAGAAGAGACCTAGAATAGCAAAGGCAATTCTAAGCAACAAAGGCAAGGCAGGCGGCATCACAATCCCTGACTTGAAGTTATACTACAACTGTAATAAAATCAGCATGGTACTGGAATAAAAACAGATCTGAAGATCAATGGAATAGAGTGGAAGATACAACTACAAACACACTCAGCCACCTTATCTTTGATAAAGGGGCCAAATACATCCACTGGAAAAAAGATACTGGAAAAATTGGCTCTCCATATGCTGAAAACTAAAACTAGACCCATTCCTATCACCATGTACTAAACTAAAGTCTAAATGGATCAAAGATCTAAATATTAAAATAAAAACAATAAATCTGTTGGAAGACAAAGTAGGTAGAAATCTTGAAGACATAGGGGTAGGTAGAGAATTCATGAACAAGAATCAAACCCCACACAAAATACTTCACAGAATCAATAGCTGGGATTGCGTTCTATTAAAGAGTTTTTGCATGTTGAAAGAAATCTCCAGCATAGTGAAAAGAAAACCCACAAATTGGTAAAAAATCTTAGTGAATGGTCCCTCAGACAAAGGACTTCTGTCCAGAACATATAAAGAATTTTTTAAAAATCAGATCCCCAAAATTCAAAGACCCATTCCAAAAATGGGCATCTGAGATGAATACACAGTTCTCAGATGAAGAATTACAAATGGCAAATAAATACATGAAAAAAATGTTCAGCATCATTGGTCATTAGAGAAATGCAAATTAAAACACCACTGAGGTTCCATCTCACTCCAGAAAGAATGGCCAGGATAAAGAAAACTACCAACAACAAATGCTGGAGAGTCTGCAGGGAAAAAGGAACTCTTCTGCACTGTTGGTGGAAGTGTAGAGTGGTGTAACCACTGTGGAGGTCATTCTGGAGATTCCACAAAAAGCTGGAATTGGAGATCCCATTTGACCCAGCTATTCCACTTCTGGGCATATTCCCAGAAGAACTGAAAACATCATACCACAGTAATATATGTGCACCCATGTTTATATCAGCACTATTTGTAATAGCTAGATCTTGGAAACAACCTAGATGCCCATCAACTGAGGAATGGATAAAAAAAAAAAAGTGGTACTTTTATACAGTGGAGTATTACTCTGCTATAAAGAATGATCACATTGAGATTTTTTTTATAAGTAAATAGATGCAACTCGAGATCATACTCTTAAATAAATCAAACTCACATGTGTAAATACCATACAGTCTCCCTAGGGTAAGCAATGGTAAGAGTACATAAGATACAAAAAACTCAATAATTACAGTGAAAGGATAAGAATCTACTTAAAGGGGAAAAATAATATCTCAGGGAAAATGAGGAAAAAGAAAAGGAAGGGAAAAGAAAAAATGTCTAAAATTATATAAACACACAGGATAGCTAAGATGATTGTGCTTATAAGTTCTTGGAACAAAATAGTTAACATTCATAAGATTGGAACAATTGTGCCTTTTACTGTGTGGAACTCTTGAAAATCATTATATAAAATAACAACCCTAGTTTTGCTCATACCATATTGTTTGGAAGGCCTATATTGTCAGTGTTCTGGGCTCTTTGCTATTGTTGTTTATATGCCTTTTTCATTTAGTATTTTTCTAGGAATTTGTTTTGCTTTGTTTTGTTTTTCCCTCTAATACAGAAAGGATAGATATACATGTAGAGACTCATGCATGTATAGAACTTCTAAAAAGTTTATGAGAATTGATTATATAATGCACAGTGAAATGAAAGCTACTTTGAAGAAAAAGAGACACTAAGGTACCCAGTGCTGATTCCATAGCGTCATGATGTGAAATCCAGCAATATTATTATTCTTTGTTCAGAGTGATTTTGGTCTGTTTTGTTTTGTTTAACTTCAACATATGTAAAGGCATGGACAGCTATTTTGAAGAGAACGAGAGACATTATGGCAGCCATTGTTGACTTCCCGATTGTCTGGTCTTGAAGACCTAAAATGCCTTCATCATCCTGTTCTGATCAGTTTTATACTATTTTGTTTTGTATGAATTCATTGTGTGTGAAGATATGGACAACTATTTGGAAGAAAACAAGAGACAATATGATAGTGAAGATCTCCAGTTTTGAAAACTGTGTCTCTTACATTGTTATCTTATGTTCTGTTTTGTTATGTCTAATTCTACCCTCTTTAAAAATAAAATTTGAAAATAAAAAAAAAAGAAAGATGAAATAGGATGGCACACAAGAGCCAAGGGAGAGGAAATTTAAACTCTACAGGTTATTTTCCTCATTCCTGCTCCAATTACCATTCTAGATTCTACTAGAAACATATAACGCTTTAAATGTGATGGCACATTTCTCCTGTATTCCTTTACTTCTTTTAGGCACATAAGCACATAACACATAGTCCATAGTGCTATCACACCCAGAGAAAGTAGTAACAGTAGCAGATTGTCAGTGCCTTCTCAAACAAAGATACCAAACATGGCTAAAAATGAAAGGTAAATAAAATATTGCCCAGGGAATTAGCTAGGTTTAGGGGGGAAAAACTATCACAGAAACAAAAGGAACATTCTGATATAAACGTATATAAATACAAGGTTTCTATATATATAGTAGCTGCATCAAATACATAAATACATATTATGCAAATTAAAATTTAGTACTAAGTATAATTCTGAGGGGACAGATAAACATGTAAGATTTTTAAAAAATCTTTTAAGTGTTTTTAATTTTTTTTTTCTTTTTCAGACAGGGTTTCACTATGCAGTTCAGGCTGGCTTTGAACTCACTTTGTAACCCAGGCTGGCCTCAAACTCTCAGTGACCCTTCTGTCTCAGCCTCCCAAGTGCTAAAATGACAGGCATGCACCACTATGCCTCGCTTGATTTTTTTAAATATTAAGAAATGCTAGTAAGATATTTTGTGTCATTAATTTTTAATGAATCTGAGAAAATGATGAAATGCTACATTTTGTTTAAAAATATAAACAACTATTATATAATAAAACAAATTTATAGACTGATGTGCATGCAATTCACTTGTTCATGTATTTGTTTGTTTTTGCATTGCAAGGAACCAAACCAAAGCCTTATTCATGTTAAGCAAGTGATCTACCACTGAGTTATATCCCTGGCCCTGTAGAACTTTTTGAAAAGTTATTTTATCCTATAACAATACAGGAAGAAGTCATGTTGTTACAGGCAGCTGAGCTAGTTAGAAATATTACAGGCAGTCAGACAGGGCTAGGCCCTCGAAGAAAAAGCCAGCACAGAGGACTAGATGTCTGATGACCACGGAAGAGACACACACCTCTCGCTGTGGGCCATATTTTGGGACAGAAAGCAAAACAAATGCAACCACACCCTTAAGTATAATCTAGGGATTAAATCTGGATCACCTTGAGAAGTCAGGAGTCATCATTACAAACCCTAGGGAAAGAGTCACTGCTCTTTAAGAATGCCCACTTTCTACGTGACTCGCTTCCCCATTTGCTCCTAATTTAATCAATTTTACCTGAGCAATTAATCTTACTGGTTGACCACAGTTCTGTCCCACCTTATCCCCACCTTGCAAATTCCCATTTTTCCCCACCTTTGAGCCATCAATCTCATGATTTTGCCCTATAAAAGTCCCTGGAAAAGACAAAGTCCTTGGCAACCCAATCAGGACCCCTTCTGTCTCACTCAGACAGAAGCTTTCTTTCTCTCAATAAGGATTCCTACTCTTAACCTCCATTGTTCCTAAAATTCATTCTTTGATTTTAGAGGACACGAACTCATTCTGGACATATAGTAGGTCGGGAGTTGTATTCCCCTACATCAATGTCATAAACTGGGCTACTAACACAATCATTGTAAAATGTAGAAATATAAAATGGAAAAATAGTGCACAAAAATATTTTTCAAAAAGTACTTAAGCTCAGATCTCAACATATTTTAACTAAGACATAAATTCAAAAGAGTTCTTTAATTAAAAAAAAGAAGCTAACTGAAAATGTATCACAGATTTAACTGTGTGCTTGTATTAGTAGCCTGAAATAGAAGATACTCAGGTAGATACTATAAAACCCACTTGTGAAAGCTAGATTAATGATATTGAAGAGAAACGTGGGGACCCCAACCACTTTAAATCTATATTCTATCTGTGGTTTTATGCTTACGTTTTAGTCAACAATGTTACAGACTACTGTCCCTGTTCATGTATTTTAATATTTTTATCCAATGAGTCTTATTTTTATTTGCTTCTTGAAGTTATTTAAATGAAAAGTGAAATTCCAAAAGTCTAGAATAGATAATAAACATGTACATGAAATAAAACTCAAGTATTTTCCAATACACACTACAAAGCTTTTTATATTCAATTCAACTCAATGTATAAGCCAACATCATCCCCGTGAATGAAACATGGAAAGACTAATCCTGAGCAAGAACTATATAACCATCCAAAAGTATCAAAACTCAGATTGTATCCAGTGCTACTGTGCCAAATGCCTTTCATGTAAGACTCCTGAAAAATCCACATGGGTCCACAGCACAGAAATCACACAGGGTCACCGTGCACAACCTCACATTCACTCAACCGGAAGATGGGGGACACCCTGAGTAGTAGTAGGATTTCACCATGCTTACCAGACTTGTCAGAGGACAAGCACCAAGGAACAAAAATTCTCATTTTGGTGTACAGACACGAGATAATGTGTGATCTCTATGATCTGCACTAAGTAATTAAAAGATATAAAATTGAATCATAAAGAAAAGGCCCCATTTTCTAAGAACTGTATTGATTTTCTTAGTACATGTATGTCCTTCACACTAGTGGAGAACAATTATGATACATAAACACACTTAAACTTGAGCTTGACTATTATTTCAAGCTTCAATTAATTTTAAATGATTGAACAACTGCATGCCAAGAGACAAGAAACCCTAGGTCTTTTACATGATCCTACAAAGTAATAGGCAGAACAGGTCACCCCCAAGAACAGCATATGCACCACTAAAAACATTTAAGAAAAGAAGTTCACATAAACGGCTGCAGACAGTTCTGAAGACAGTCCTTCTTTAGCATAATTACTCAAATTACTCAAGTAATACTTATAAATTTCTCCTTATATCTGCCTATTCTGAGGATAAAAGATTGATTAGAAATATTATATTTTCCTAGAAACATCAAAGTATTCAATTCTTTAAGAAAGACTGAACATAGACCATTACTTTTAGAACTGCAGCTGAAGTTTAAGTAATAAGGTCTCTTACAATGAAAGAGATTTGGCTAATATCATGTGGTTACCTATATTTTTATTCACATAAATGCAGTGCTTTCACTATGCCAACTAAATAGAAGATATCTGATTATATATCTGAGAGAAATCCTCCCCCACATGCCCTACCATCATCAACAAATTCATAACTTGAAAATGTCTGGGATAATGTGGTTATTTCCAACTATCAAAAGAGACCAATCTCATATGGGAATATTGGCCAATAATTAAGGAGATATCAGTTGCCTTAGCAACAGATTCCTTCCTAAATATGCACTGTTTTCATTCAGCAGCCTTTAGCCAAAAGGGGAATTAAATCACTGAAATCAACAATTCCTTTTGTTTAGCAAACAGAACAGCTTTCCAGGTCTCAGGAAAACAGACCTCTCACAGTTGGTCCAGCACTGCCCAAGGTAGCAGTTGTTTGATTGAATAAACCAACCTCTTGAATTACAGGATTTTATCTTCAAAACCACTGGTAACAGAATGGCAAGCTTTTGCCAAAGAGAGATGACAAAAGAGAGAGCATTTCCTAAGTGATAACTAATGATATATGTAGCCCTATAGATCTTAACCTTACACAGAGAGTATATGTGTTTCTGTCTATGTCTATGTATGCTGATGTAGTTCTAGATGTGTAATTTAGCAAAGGACTAATCAACCTGCTCTGTTAGCCAATAAATAGCTTCTTTTACTTCAACTTGTAGGTTTAAATGCCTAACCTCACCTTGTATAATTTAAAACAGTATTTTAATTGATCATCACCAAAACTGAGAAAATGAAGAGCTAGCCTTCCAAATGTTGATGTAACCTGACTGACTCTACAACCTGAAGTCTTGTCACTATATGGAAGTTATATAAAGAAATCAAGCACTGTTCTTTTTCTGATAAGCAGCAATAATAGTAAAGCTCACCATGACTGATCTCTCATGGGCTTTTCAAGGTACAAATTTACTTTAAAAGAAACAGGCAAAAAATTCTTGCCACAATATGCTTATATCCCAACTACATTCTATGATCACTGATGTCTTTATTTCAGATTATCTCCATAATGAATGATCATACCTTTCTAACCTTCTTCCATTGCAATATTCCATTCTACAGTCCTACTCCCTGGCACACACAGGCTCCCACTTCACCTCGGATTTGGGCCCACCCTCCTATTGCTGGCAAGCATCTCAGTTGATGACATACACAACAGGATTCAGTATGCTTGTCTCATGTCCAGTCTTTGACTTTCTTGCCTATCTGTGATTATCATTTTTTTTTCTTTTGCTGTTTTCCTGCATCCTATTTTTTTTTTCCTTAAATGCAACAATAATACATGTGTCTGAAAATAAACTCAAACTATCCATGCATAGCGGCACACAACTGTAATCCCAGCTACTGGGAGGCTAGGGAGGGAGCTGGCAGTTTGGTTTTTGTTTTGTTTTGTTTGGTTTGGTTTGGTTTATCTTTTTGAGACAGGGTTTCACTACACAGTTCAGGCTAGATTTAAACTCACTTTGTAGCCCAACTAGCCTCAAACTCACAGTGCTGCTCCTGCCTCAGCCTCCTGAGTGCTGAGATTACAGGCGTGCAGTACCATGCCCAGAAGGGGCTGGCAAGTTTGAGGCCAGCCTGTGCAACTGAATAAGACCATCTCAAACAAAACAAAACAAGACAAAATATTAGAAAGAAATAGGACTATATCTTAGTAGCAGAGGGCTTGCCTAGCATGCATGAAGTTCATTCTCTGTATTATAAAAATTAAAAATATAAACTCAAATTATATTGAAGTATATAATATATAAAAGAAAAGGCCTTCTTGTTAGAAATCTGTTTCTCAAAAGAACTGTTATTAATGTAGCATGAAATTTTCAACTATATTTTTTCTATAACTGCACAAATATCATTTGGGTTTTTTCCTTACAAAGTGGGATTCTTTGACTCCCTCTTCCTCTCCCCCCTTGTGCTTCTCTCTCTCTCTCTCTCTCTCTCTCTCTCTCTCTCTCTCTCTCTCTTTCTGTCATGCTTATCTGAAGAAACTTTTCAAAAGTATATACAAAAAAATGTAATCACAAAAGAATGAATTCTCTAAGTTCATCCTACCCCAATGAATTGTACAAATCCACTTTTTTTTTCCTATTCCAAACACTTTCTTCCACTGCTACCTACTACTTTACCATTTCCTATTCTGTTTATGAAGAATGAATGCTATTTAATACTGTACTGTTTATTTATTTTTCTGTTGATGAAAATCAAAGAAACAAACAATTTTCAGTAAAACAAAGCTATCTAGTTAGCTATTAACATTCTCAAACTACCTAAGGTGAAATAATCAGCCAAAAAAATTTAAAACCATACTTTATGGGTCAAGTGCAGCAGTGCCAGCCTGTAATCACAGCTACTTAGAGGAGGCTGAGACAGGATGGCAAGTTCCAGGCCAATTGGGGCATTTTAGTGAGATTCTAACTCAAAAATAATCAACTAAAGAGCTGGGGATATAGCTGAATGGTAAAGTATTTGGTTAGTATGCTAAAAATCCTGGGTTCAATCCCAAGTAAGAAAGAGAGATGGAAGGAAGGAAGGAAGGAAGGAAGGAAGGAAGGAAGGGAGGGAGGGAGGGAGGGAGGGAGGAAGGAAGGAAGGAAGGGAAGAAAGAGAGAGAGAGAGAGAGAAAGAAAGAAAGAAAGAAAGAAAGAAAGAAAGAAAGAAAGAAAGAAAAGAAAAGAAAGAGGGAAGGAAGAAGGCAGGCAGGCATAAATTTTTGGAGATACATCAAACCAGCCTTAGAGAATTTACTTTGGAGATTTAAAAACTGTATTTGAGTTTAATTTATATTTTCCTCATTTTTAATATAAAAGCTATAACAAATATATAGTAACTATTAATAATAAATATTTCCCCTTTCTGATTTTAAAATTCTAAGCCTGGAAAGGTCTAAGGTCTTTGAGTTACCAATAATTTCAGCCCCAGGCTGACAGCCAATAGAACAAAACATTTGCATTGCCATGGGTTACCATTACATATGAATATTGCTTTCCAAACCCAAAATTGGGACACTACTTGTAACTTTATATATTTAACATGAAGAAAAGTGATGATTCAGTCATATTTCCTTAGGAATATACAATAGCATCAGATATTAATTAACTCTACCTAAAAGGGTTATTATCTCATATACAGAACTGCAAAGGAAGAATATTCATCTCTCAACAGCAACAAATATTTCCTGAGTGCCTGTAAGGCTTCTGGAGCAAGTCACCTGTAAGGATGGACTAAGGCTGCATGAGTTAGACGTGAAAAACGTTGCTGTTACTCTATGAAATATACATGAAACCTGGCCACAATTTCTACTGAGCTCTACTTACACATACGTAATAAAGTAGGGTGCCTGTTTTTCTCTGAATCGGTAGGGAATGTTTACCTTTAACCCTCACTCACTAGACAACAGCTGTTCTTCTCCACAAATATTGACACTACAGTGCAATAGTATCTGAGAATCTGACAACTGAAAATGTTTTATTGTTACAGGACAGTAAAGGATCAATTCATTTAAAAAACCTCAATTTATTCTGGAAGAAAAATACAATAATGCTGGTTATGTTAATAGTTAAATCTTTAGATCAGTCAAAGGATAGTGCAAAATGGTACTGAGGACTTTTACAACAGAAATCTAAAAAACTTTCAAATGCTTTGGCATTTTAAAAATCATGAACTCAGTTATAGTTCTGTGTAATGACAGTTTGATTCTGAATGGAAGAAAACGCTTGGCTGAATTTAAAGTGTAGAATTACTCATTGTTCTTTATTTTGAGTTACTGGATATTAGATTTTATTGGAAAGTAAGAGATTCTCCTAAAGTCATGCAAGTATAAGGAGAAATCCAACTTAACCATTAATAAAAATTATATTGCATCTACTCAACAGAAACCTGATAAAACAAAAAGGAAAACGTTTGGCAGGTGCTTTGCACTGGTGGCTTTCTTTGTGGGCTCATAATTAATGGGGATGAGAAATCCACACACTGCTGCTTGAAGTACACTGTGACTGTTGCTAAAGAACGGAGCCTGAGCAGCTATTTCAGCCTAGGTTCAAATCTGCCTTGTTCATATAGCTTGCCAGTAATTAACTAGCAGTGAGTAAGAAATGATTTCTATGGGCATCCTAGCCCATCAGGAAAGGATGGTATTAAAATTAAGACTACGAAAGCTTTTAAAAACTCAAACCAAAAGTACTTGCATGACATAGCAACATTTTAACAACTTTTAACATACTATAAAACTTTAATTTATTTAAAATGTTATGTATATGTGATTTTCCTAGACAGTCCTCAAAAATAATAAGCATCAGTTCTTACAGAAGGGTGCAGAGGCATTCCTTTCATAATGAAAAGACAGTAAGATTATTTTTAAAACTAAACAGAGGGCTCATTTTGATTTTACATGGTTGCACCCATACTTAGAGTTTATCCATCATCATGACACTGACACTCACTCAGTATTTCCAAAGCATCTACTACCTTGTGCCATGGATGGGAAACTAAGTCATACAAGATACAGTTCCCGCACTCAAGGGACTCAGGACTAATCACATGTTAAGCACAGTGAAATGAAAGCAAGAGGTAGTTCTGATTACAAGAGCTTCACAGAGGACATCTAGGGCAGCAGGGGTAGCAGGTAAGATACATTTTCCTGGGAAAATGTGTTTAATTTTCTCAGTTACCAATTATAACTTTCATTTAAACATTCTCTGCTGCAGTGGGGTCTCTCTTCTTTAAAAACAGCCACATTCTCTTGGTACAACTTAAGATGGTAAAGGAAAAAGATTTTAAAAAATATTTCGGTTTTTTTTTTTCCACAAGAAATGATTCTTTCTAAACTTTCAGTGGTGGACTATCATCTTAGAACACAAAAAAAAAAAAAAAACCTGCAGAAAAGCTGTTCTTTATTATTCCTATCCGTCTTACCTTGTGATGGATGCTCTTCAATCATCTTCAATACAGAGAAAGACAGGTAGGCAGGGTAGACCGTAAACTGAGAAACTAGCCCCTCAGATTACAAAATATCTAATGTTTGGTTGAGACAAGGAGTTTGCCATGTAACCTGCCACAGACTACAAAAACCAAAATCACAAACTATTCAAGTGAAGTACCTATGCAATTTTATTCTTTGAAAGCATATTAATCAACATTTTGCTAACAGCTGTTAAATTGAACTTATAGTTTATGAGGGATGTGAAACACAGAAGGTGGGGTATCCATATAATCAACCATAGCACAACCTTCGGCAGTACATATACCATATAATCATCTATTTTTGATAAGTTCTTGAGAACTAAATCTTCAGCAGTACTTATGTGTGCCATCCCTCCTGGTAACCCTGAGATTACCAATGTCATCCTGGAGTGTTCTCACACTGTCTTTGTGATGCATCCGAACACAAATCTCACACATAGAGTGAGCCTGGGGCTTAGAAAATGTTAACAGCTTGCCAAAGGTCATGTAACTGATTAGAGGCAAAACAGATAGTATCTACTCACATCTGCAAATTCCTTTATTCCATAGAATTCCCAACCAAAAAACTGACTCTAAGCTCTGAAGAACAATACAACAAAATCTATTCTACTCTGAATTTCTCTAAGTTTCAGTTTGTTAACTCAAAATTAATCCATTGCTTTGAATTGCATTTTAATATTGAAAAAGTTTCCATTTTTATGCCACAGGCTTTTTGTTATTAACATTTTGCATTCTGCATGACCACTATCCCTTAGCAACACACCGTTTAAAAATTTGGACTAGTTCCTTAGAAAACGAGAGTATCTTGAGTTTTTATATAAACAGAAGAAGAAAAAATGTGAGGGGGTATCTCTTGCCCACCTAAACATTAAAGAAATGTGTTAAAATTCCACTAACAGAATTTCAAGAGGACACAATTCAAAGGATAATAATAAATACAAGTCATCCAGAGCTGACATTTCCATGACCTAAGCGTATTGCTTACTGCACCTCCCGTTCATGTCTACTGACATCCAGGAGTAAACCCTAAGGGAGTTGTTTTGAGTGAGGGTTTCTGTATGTCTCTTTGAATAGGAATACAAAGTGACAGAAAAATAACTCAAAATTGCTATAAAATGAATGGTATTTCCAAATGTGCAAGCAAACAACATGCACTTTAATGTAACACATTTCTTCTTATTTGGCAGTAAGTTAAAACATATGTTGTTTGAAGTTTATATAAAATGGATGAAAAGGTGTTATTTGTGTTAAAAATGAAACCAAATTACTAAGTGGTTTAAAATCCATGGCTTTTATTATCCAAATGTAGCCAGTTAAAAGTAATGTCACTTGAAGAGTAAAAATAAATTAGGGTTAACAGTTACTGGTTTGCTTGGTTTTTTGATGAAGGAAATAAACAAAGTAAAAACCTTCAAAACTATGCACTTAGTCATTACAATTTCACAATTTTCTTTAACACAAATCCAAAAAACAAACAACAAAGAAATTTAGTTACCCCTTAAAATCAAATACAAATATTTTTTCCTGAAGGTTTTTTCTTTTATGAATTACCAAAGAAACAGTTATCAAAAGCTTAGTCACAATTCAAAAAGACAAAGTCAATGACAGCAGGTAAAAATCAGGTGGACAAAAAATATCTTCATCAATTTACCTTGGAAAAAAATCTTATGGAGAACAAAAAGAAGCAAAAGTCATTATTATTAAATAATGCTTTTATCATCAACAGTTTTTAGCATTGATTAGAAGTTTGCGAAACAAATAAAAATGAAAAAATACAACATACTTGAGTTGTTTAGATTTAAAAGACAAAAGTCAGTTTTGCAGCAGGTTCAAAAAGTAGAAGCTCAACACTAAGATATAAAGACAAAAAGGTTTGTACAGTGTATCCAGAGCTATTTCTTTCATAGGCCTGAAAAACTTAGCACAAGTGACTTTCTTTAAAAGGTATTATAACTTATTTAGAACTCAAAGTCTTTTGCCACTAACTATTGCTTACAAGAACAAATACTTAAAATACAGTGTCTTCAAAAGATTAGATAATTTAGCTCCAATAAATAAAATTAAAGAAACATGTTCTGCTACTAAAAACAATTCTTACAGTAGATACAAATGCCTCGAGGGAAAGCCCACATGTTTATGTGCTCTTTAAGTAAAACTATTTTGCCATGAATTAAATCATCATCACTGATTGGCCTAGCAGTGGACCAAGTGGTGAAGGACCAGCTCCTGAGGCAATATCATTATGACATTAGGCCCAAGACAGATTCATCAAGAGAAGATTTCACAACAATGCTTTGCCCTCTTTACGCTCACCAAATATACTCTATCAGATGTAAAGCACAGTAGTTATATTGCTTACGACTTTTTAAAAATTCTGTAACTTTTTTTACATTTCAAAACAGTTAAACTTGGAGTACTTCAGAAAGTTTACAGTTTCATATTGTCCATATTGGGAACATTGACCATCAAAAAATAGGCAAATAAAAAAATACAATTTAAATTCATGGAAGTCGATAACAATTTTAAGAAGAAATAAACTATACCATAAGTTAAGGTCATTTTCAAAATGACCTTCCTACATTAATATTTCAAATAACTGTTAGATTTGGCGAAGAGCTTTTTCATTCTTTCATGCCAGTATTTCATAGACAAATGCGAATTCAAATGTTTATGAGATATAACTTAATTATCCCTCATAGAGACACTCTGAGATTTATGTTTATCCCCATCTTTTCTCCTCTGTCCTTCAAAATTAAAGGGACAATAAAACCATGTTTAGAATCTAGATGTCACATCCGTACAACTCAAACTACTAACGTATTATATTCCAGGCGCAATCTCAATTTAAGATGAAGCAATATTAGTAGACTAATACTGGCAACTTAATTTAACAAAGAAAGAAAAAAATATTTTTCAACTTTCATGCTTTTGTTATAAATTTATGGATGGTCTCAAAGAATGCTTTCTTCTCAAAGTACCTAAGGCAGTAAGTTACCAGTTAAACAGGGCCTATGTTGCTTTAGGGGATGAAAGGTAAAAAAAAAAACAGCAGTAAGAAAAGTTCACATGATCCAGGCCTAAGTGTCATCAGATATACTAATAGGGATATGAGGCACTCATCTTAGAGCACTATAAATCAGTATTTTATTAATATTTTATTTATGAATATCCTATAAATAGCTCAATCAAATTGCTTTTGGTACTGAAATTTTTATTTATTAAAACATTTAAAATATTCCAAAATTTTTGCAACTCAGTTTTTGGTATTTTCTTTATTTTTTAAATATATTAGAAATCAATTGTATACGAAGGGCAGGGAATGGTAGGAAAAAGTATTTTGTTACTAGTATTTTTTTTTTTTAATCTAGAACATTATAATCCCTGCACTCAGCAGACTGAGGCGGTAGGACTGCTGCAAGTTCAAGAACCGTCTGGGCTACAAAATTGAGTTCAAGGCCAGCTTGAACTGTATAGTAAAACTCTCTCTTAAAAAGACTATATATATATATATATATATATATATATATATATATATGTATGTATATATAAATTAGCACATGATAATTAAAAACAAATCAACTTTCACTTTTCCTGTAGAACTTTTGTTTACTTGTCTGTTTTGTTTTGTTTAATTCTCTAACACAACTTACTGCTCTAGGCAGTGCTTACCCTGAGATCTTCCCCAGCTGTTGGCACATCCTGCTAGAAACCTCAAAAAACAGAAATATCTAAAAAGAACTGTGTCAAAATCTCTGGCATGTTTTGTATTTACTTATCATTCTTAACTGACTTCATCAACCTTCTCTTCCCTTTTCTCCTCTTGATTTTTCAATTTTAAACATCTTACAAAGAAGACAGTAAAACTGAATTTTATCTTACAGGAATTTAGGATGATATAAACTAAAATACTGGTCATGTAATCAAATTCTGCTTTCAGATCATACTTCAAAATGAAGATAAATTTCTAGGGCTTTTAATTTCTAGAAAAGAAAGAAAGCCGTTGAAAATGAAATAACTAAACTCTTTGGAGATGACTGAAGAGTACCTTACTTCTGCAAAATAGTCTGTGTGGGTTTTGTGCTTTTCATTCAATATACCTGCGTGAAAAAGAATGTTTTTATATTTTTCTACATTAAAAAGAGGACAACTAGATGTTGCATCAGATATAAAAAATTCAAGTATGAAATCCTGACTTTGTATTAATTGCACATATGATAAAACATTGTTCTCACTGAAAATTTTTTTAACTTCATTTTAAAATTGGATTTTTCTTGTTGTTTTCACTATCATCCAGTTACTCTAATTGTTAGCTGTATTTTTCTATCCCATTGATTGTTTTTAAAGCATAAGAGTCACAATTGCTACTTCTCACAGTAAACAGTTTTCAAAATTGTTTTTCTGTCTATATTAATTCAAGTATTATAATCTCCAATTCATTAATCCACTTTGGAGTCTTACCATGATATCATGACAGAAAATGTTCCTTGGATAAATAAATTGGAAAACCACTGGAATAGAGAAGAATAAAAAATCTTCCAAAACTAAATAGCACAGGAAAAGAAGAAAACATTGCTTGGTGAAATCAGCTTAAATTTAGAAAATAAACCAAAATTATGAAAGTCAAACAAATATTTTAAGTTTACTTAATAAACTAAGGTTTTTCTAATTTGTAATAAGTATCCTTGAGTTTTAAAAGTTATTCCATAGCAATACCATTAAATATTGCTTGCACATAAATTATTAATAAAATAGTCAAATATGAATTATATACTAGAAATTAAACACATTTTATGACCTTAAAGACATATAACTTATGTATGAAAAATGTAGTTTTTGGTTTGTTTGGTTTTTTTTTTCATTTTGAGACAGGGTCTCTCTATGCAGTTCAGGCTGGCCTTGAGCCCACTTTGTAGCCCAGGCTGGTCTCAAACTCACAACAATCCTCCTGCCTCAGCCTCCCAAGTGCTGGGATTACAGGCGTGAGCCACCATGTGTGGCAAAAAATGTAGTTTTTGGAGACCTGACATTACTAATGTTGGCATGAATGTATATTTTATGCCATTCTTCCTTATGTCTAAAATATTTCCTATACAATTATATAATGAAAAAGGCTCAATTTTAGAATTCTCTTAGATATATAAAGAAAGTAAACTTACCAAAGAAACTTCTACAAAACTAGTATGAATAACAAACCACCCCAAAGCCAAGAGTGTCCTGAAAGTTAAAAACAAAACAAAACAAAAAACCAAAGAGCAAGCACTTGGGAAATCTGGCATATAGAGCATAAATACAAAAAGTGACCTGTGTGAACAGAATTACTTCATTGTAGAAGACAGAGTATCAAACCCTTTAAAGAAAGTGACAATTGAACCCACTGGAGAGCCACCGTATCAAGAGCTGTGTGGATTTCTAAATCAAAGGTCCTTACGTTCTTCTATCCATTTAAATGTAGAGAATGATGAAATTGGAGGATTTGCATCCATTTCACATATCTCATCCCAGGACACAGATCGCCTTCCCACAACAACCAATACAAAAGGAGGGTTTCATTTGTCTTCACACTGGTTGTCTGGTGTTAGCATTACCATTAAACAGTTTATATTTGTGGTACAATATAGACAACTATTCTTTTTTTTTTAAGACATCTATTCTTATGAATCCAATGTCATTCACTTTTTGAAAACATAGTTAATTTGACAGAAATTATACCAATGTGAAAATATGAAATTCAAGCCTGGTTTCTCTATTGGATTATAATTATCAGTAAAGTCCACATTTCAACTTTGTGTAAGAAGGAAATATCAAAAACTCAAAACATTTAAGAAACTATTATCTATAATAACTTTGCTCTAAAGTTCTTTTTTAGTTGTAAATGATTCAAGAGCAATTTCAAATTATCACTAAACCCTACGTTGTCAAGAAAAGGAACTGATTTTTACAGAGTATAACTTTAAGATGAGCACATTCTAACTTTGAGAAAAATGATTTGTTCTATGACCACGAATAACAGGTCTTTTTAAGCTTCTATTTTATTACAAGAGTTTAACTGCAAAAGCAATGAAAGACAAGTGTTATAAAAGTGTTCAAATCTGTCATCCTAATTTTCAAGGCTAAAAAGAACTATGTATTTCAAAAATGTTCAAATATATTAAAAAATATGCATGGGAACCTCTTGTGTTATTAATATCTGACATATTCATTTATGTACTTATTCAGTAAGAGGCACTGTGCTAGACACTACAGTTTTAATTATACACAAAACAAAGTCTATTAAAAAATTTAAAATTCCTTGTGTTTATACAAAGGATTAGTATGGTGGAAGCATCAAAAAAAGCACCTGTTACAAACAGATTGGTCAGGGAAGGCTTTCTGGAAGAAGTGGCATCAGTGCTAAGCAACATCAGCTCAAAATTCAACAGATTTAAGCTGTTTTACTGAACGCCTGGGGGCTGTGATGACATTCATAACCACTGGCCCATGTAGGCAAAGAATCAGAGCCCACAGAGCATTGCAGCATGAAGGCATCCTGTCAGCACCACCAGAAGTATGCACAATGAATGCATGGCTAAATTAAAAGGTTTTGTTTACCTCATTTGTGAATCACTTGTCCAAATTAAAAAAAATAAATAAATAAAAATAAAACACTAGAGCTTCTTATCCACACTTTAGACTATCTCTGACTTTCCCTTTTTGCTAAAGTCTCTACAACATACATAGAGAAAAGTGAAGAAATAAGATTATGGTTCAAAGAATTATCACAAAGTGAACACTCTTACAAAATCATCACCCAGCTTAAGAAATGGAATAGTCCCATATGCCCTTTTCTCTCCAGATGTAATCTTATTTATATGCTGATTTATAACACTACAGATTAGTTTTAGTATCCTTTCAACTTTATATAAATGAAATCATATGGTACACATTATTTTGAGTCTGTCATCGTTAGCTCAACATTACATTTTTAGAGATTTATCCAGAATGTTCTGTGTAGAAATAGTTGATTTTCTTTGCTTTTACATTTACATAAATAAACCAATTTGTCTATGCTAATGCTGATGGCCATTTGAGATATTTTCAGTGTTTAGTTATTATGAATAATACTATGAACATTCTTATATATGTCTTTTGATGCCCATACCTTACATTCACAAATTTCTGTAGGATCTACCTCATTTGACACTGAAATTGCCAGATAACAGGGTAATACATGGTTGGCTTTAACAGGCACTGTCAAGCAGTTTTCCAAAATAATTTTACTCTTTTCATTAGCTGTGCATTGAGTTTCAGTTGCTCCACATCTTTAGCAACACTTGACTCTGTCGACCTTATAAATTTGCCACCCTCTTGGAGATGCAATTTTAGCCATCCTACTGGAAATGTAACTTAGCCATCCCATTGGGGCATCTTATGTGGTATCTCAGGAAATTTGCATTTGTCTAGGGACTATTTAGGCTTACCATCTTTACTGTGTGTACTGGTCGGCTAGATATCCTGTTTGTAAAATGACTCTTCATGTCTTTTGCATTTGTGAAGTTCATTCTTTTTCCTGTTATATATGCCAGATATGTGCTGCAAATATCTCCTCCTATTCTGTAACTTTTCTTTTCACTTTCTAACCAATTCCCTGTGGTAACAGAAGTCCCTAATAACAACAGAGGTCAACTCATCGGTCTTTTCAGTGAGCTTATATATATATTTTTGTTTGTTTGTTTGTTTGTTTTTTGTTTTAATCAGTACCAGGGATCGAACCCCTGACCACACGCTTGCAAGGCAGGCACTTATGCTGCTGAGCTAAATACCCAGCCCTCAGTGAGATTATATTGTTTTTTTAAGAAATCTTTGCCTACCTCAGGGTCACAAAGAGAATTTTACATATGTTAGGAGCTTTATCATTTTGCCCTTCATATTTAAATTTATAATCCACTTGGAGTTGACACTTATATGTGGTATAAGGTAAGGAATTATGATTTATTTTTTCTGTAAGGCTATCCAATGGATCAGAATGTTTTATTAAAAATATTATCTATCTCCATTGTTATACAGTACCACTTATAGTAAAAAATTAAGCTTCCACATACATGTAAATCTGGCTAAGGACTCTACACTAATTTAATAGACTTTCAACTCTGATTCCAATACTACACTGACTTAAATTACTGTAACTTTATCATAAATTTTGATATCTGTAACTCTTCAAACTTTCTTCCTTTTCTTCAAGATTATCTTGACTATTTTTGATCCTCAGTATTTCTGTGTAAATAGTAGAATCATTTGTCAATTTACACACACATATACACACACACACATAAACATTTGATGCTATTTTTTTCTTTCTGTTCTGCTGACATCTCATCTGCTTTCATTCCAATAATCTTTGATTTTTCTGGAGTATAGTTCTCTTCCTTAGAACTTGAGCATTGGTTTCTGCAGAGAAAACACAGGCTAGCCAGGGGTGGCGTACACCAGCAATCCCAGAAATTGGGAAGCTGAGGCAAGAGGATCACCAGGAGTTCAAGGCCAGCCTGAACTACTTTGCATGAACCTGTCTCAAAAAACTGAGAAAGAGAGATGGGGCAGGGTTGGGGGGGAACCACAGGTTATTGGTACAAGGTGTCTCAAAGGAAAGGTTCATGGCATTGCTTAAGGAGAAAGCCTTTGACTCTTAGGAAGTTGTTTGAGACCCTTAGAGATTTTATAAGGAAAATTTTTCTCCCCCAACAATGAATCTAAGGATCCAAGGCCTCACACATGCTCACATGCACTCTACTACATAGAAACCCAGCCCCAAGAAACATACCTCTCAAAGAGGCAACCACTCACATTCCTCTTCAAATACATGATTATAATTATTGTTTTTGGGAGGTTTTGGTACCAGGAATCAAACTCACGGCCTTGCACTTGTCAGGCAGGTGTTGTGCTGCTGAGCAACATCCCTAAGCCCCTAATTATTATTCTAGAATCTCAGGGGATGTTCACAAGTTCTGTTCATGTCACTCTTTAAAGTCAGTGGGGATCGCTTCTCAGCCTTTTGGCTAAGATTAAGTGTAAAGTCAATGGGAATTATATAGTTAGAATTTTACATTGCAAAGTTTCTTCCAGGCTTACTGGCTCTTTGATTAGGTCCAGCGTCTTAGCTGCTTTAACACAAGAGCACAGACAGGGTAATTTATAATGAACAGAAGTGTATTTGGCTCACCATTCCAGGGGCCGAGAGTTCAGGATGAAGGGGCCATATCTGGTGAGGCCTCCTTGCTGTGTCATACGGCAGATCCATGACATGGGAAAGAAAAACAGGTTGGACTCATAGCCGTCAGGCCCCTTTCCTTTTTAGGGTACTTTTAGACAAGGTCTCGTTATGTAATTGAGGCAGGGCTTGAACTCAGGCTGGCCTGAAACATGAGGCAATCTTCCTGCCTCAGCTCCCCTGTGCTACCATGCTTGGCTCTCAAGCCCTTTTATAACAGGTATTAATCCACTCACGACCTAAATACCACCCATAAATTCTCATGTCCCAACACTACTGTACTGAAAATTAAGTTTCTAACACATGAGTTTTGAAGGACATATTCAAAACATAGCACCCAGTTTTATTTGAATATCAATTTCTAAAGTGAAAAATTTCTCATATCATTATTTCATTTTATATTATTATAAGTACTACAAAAGCATTATTTTGCTCAGAATTTCACAATGGTACATGATGGCTTTGTACATTCTTGTACTCTGAATTCTCTAACACCCAACATACAAGCAAACTTCAGAACAATATATAAACTGGAAGTCAAGGATGCTGGATTCTAGTTGAGCTGCGCCATCAAGATTTTGCAATTACTCATGTACAGATTTTCTATACGTCAGAGAACAATTACATGGCCTATGTTTATTTTTTGCTCTTTGTATGCTGGAGATTAAACATAGACCAAGGCCTTTTCATTGAACAATATCCCCAGTCTTTTTTATTTTTTTATTTTGAGATGGGGTCTTGCTAAATTCCTGTGTTGTACAGGGTGGGATCAAACTTATGATCCTCCTGCCCCAGCCTCCTGGAGAGCTACAGTTAAAGGTGTGCCTGAAAATACTCACTATGTTTAATATATTGCATTAACTAAGTGACAACTTTAAGGCTAATATAGTCCATTAGACTACAATGGATTTTAGGACAGAAACTGCTGGAACTCCACATCTGGATGGTCAACAACCAATGTTGAATTCATGAGTAATTCATTTTTATTTTATCCTTGCCTTTCTGAAACAGGAGCCAGACATAGTGGCACAAGCCTGTAGTACCAGCTACGTGGGAGGCCAAGACAGGAGCAACACTGAAGCCCAAGAGTTTGAGGCCACTGGAACAAGACACTGTCTCAAAAACAAACAAACAGCCAAAACTATGTTTTCCTAAAAGGATAAGAAGAAGAAAAAGTACACACAAACACAAAAAAAGTTTAATGTGAAATTGAATTTAAATGTTAAGTAAGGAACCTAAATTTCATAGCCTGCTTTGTTCTCCCAATACTGACTGAGAGTGACATATCCATTTAGATAAGAAAGTACATGAGGCTGCTTGGTTAGGGGAAAGGGGAAAGGTCAGTATAGCAGCCTTCTGTGTATACCCTGACAGTGCACATCTCGCCCAGCATGCCTGCTTTATGCTTGTTCATTTTATTAGAAGAAACTCAAACACTATAGCATAATTCCTGGTGCCTCTGTTAGAAATGCTAACTTTAAGCAAAGCCTGATTGTACATGCCCATAGCTCAGCTGATCAGATAACATTGATCATATTGAGGATCATATGATCTATATGAGGGGATAAAATAATCCCCCTCATAATTTAGAACACCTGGTATGCTTATAATGCTATTTATCTTTCTGTCTTTACTTTCCCCTTCACAGAAAGAAACATGCTCATTAATAAATATCCAACAGAGATTCTATAGACTTTCAGGCCTGTGAAAAGAGGGTTCTCCTAAAATGAATGATAAGATCATTTCTAGAGTCCAGAAATTTATAGATGATCAATCAAAAATATGATTGATGCTCTTGTGCTTTAAATGCTATTCTACTACTGGGATAGAACTATGCTTACATAATATTTTAACTAAATATTTATAAAAATATGCTTACTTAAATGTACAGAATTAATATTAGCAAATTCTCATTTATCTAGAATGCAAGCAACTAGAAAGCACAATCATTATCAAATTTTTTTTCCCAATAGCAGCTTTCTAAAATAGCCACAGATGCTCATGACGTAGTCTGTCAGACTAAAGATCCTAAAAAACCTCTTTAATGATTCCCTTAGAAGTAATTATTTTTCATGTACAGTCAGTCTTCCATTCTTTGGGTTTCATAACTTGAAAATATTCAGGAAAAAACTATACTAAAAATGTACAAACTTTTATCTTATTACTATTCCCTTAATGATACAGTCTAACAAATGTATACTTTATATTATGTATCATTTTTATATTATGTATCATAAGCAATCTAGAGACGATGTAAACTATCAAGCCAAGTGCCTAAGAAACTCGGGTATCTACTGTTTTTCACATGTTGAAGTGGGTCTTGGAACCAATCCTCCACTGATATTAAGGGATGACTAACAGTTTTAAAGCTTTTTACATGCATGATATTTACATATAGGTAACAGGTTAGATGAAAAAATTCAATTAGTGAAAAAGTGTTATTATCCATAAATTACATAGAATCCTGGGTTTATTACACCTGCAGCTTTCTCAAATTCAGGATATCAGTCACTGGGCCCCTCTTCCTGAAAGTCTTCTCCTTTCAGTCTATTATATTGTTTTCTAAGCCCTAAAATTTTCTTCAAAATATGAGTTAATCTTCTCCTGTCCTTTCAAACGCATCAAAAGTTTCTCTGAACATCTTTCAGACAGTATCTAATTAATATTAAAGTTCATTATTAAATTTGAAAAATTAAATGCATATTCATCTTAAGTATAGAACTTTTAATTATAAGTAATTGAAATTTCAATAACTTGGGTTTAAATGAGGCCAAAGGGTGCTAGCTTCTTTTTCCCTTATTTCTGATAGCTAAAATATTTTTTACTTTTTAAACCCATATATGCTTCAATTCCTAAAAACAACTCCAAACTTTCAGTTTATGATTTATCAAAAGATTTTCATTCATCAAAATGATTTTATTTATAAAAATCAAACATCAGTTTTAACATTATGAAATATCTTGTTAAAAAGCCAAATAAATTAACTGAAAGACATTTAGTGTTTTGCTAAAATACTTCCAGAATTTGCAAACTAGAGCAAAATGATCACATTTACATGCTCACATTTTATATAAGAAATTAATATACACTACAATAATTTTTAACATAAAAAAGGTTCTGAAAGAATAGCCAAAATATGATGGAATTTATGTTGTATCTTGGCCTTCAGCTGGCTGAACTATTTTTAAAGAGAAGATACAATGCTTGTAGATAACCTAGAAAGCCTTATCTTAACTGATGAAATTTTGCTATTCAGTGATCTATTCTAAATGTGCTAAAAATAACACCAAGAACAAGAAAATATAGTTTGGCACTAGATTGTCATTATGTCCTGAAAAACAGATCTTTAAAAAATATTTAATATTAAAATTCTTCAAAAATAAATCAACTTCTATTTTTGCTTTCATTCACTGCTTTAAAAACAGCACAATATATTAAGTAGCAGACAAATCCACAATGTAACTATTGAGAGTATATAAGGTTCCTAGCAAACTATTCTGCTTTTACATTTCTGTTTCATTTCACACCCACCAAATGGGATATAGAAGTATCCATAGCTAACACCCATTATCGTTATGAAAAACACCATTTTGAATACACAGTTGAGTGATTATTGATATATGAATTAAAGAGAGGTTTAGACATGTACCTCATACTTACATCATGCTCCACAAGATAAAACCTTAGATTTTTTTAATCTATGAGAAATATATACATCTCTGTGTCTGATGTGTATAATGTATATTAACATGAAATTTTAATTTGGAATAGTTTAATACTATATTTACTCAAATTCCAAAAACTAGAATTCAATAAAGTTAAAAATGCATATATCTGAGAAATCAGTTCACCTCCAAAAGAATACAATTTAACCTATTCCTTCAAAATATTTTAGAATACTTATACATTGCAGTTAATTTATTATTATTGTTATATTAACTATAAATTTAAAAAAGCCTAATCTTTTTTAAATTAAAAAAGACATAGGCTTCTTGGATTTTGATAGTCACTTGAATAAGTTATAGCAAGTTTCTGGATACTTAATCTGAATAAGACAATAACTGCTGAATTTCTGAATAAACATTTTCAGAGGTAGACTTAACTCTATTTTGATGTGAACCAAAAAACAAATTTCACTTAGAATTTTGCAACTCTAAACTAAACAAATAATTGCCAGGGAGAAAATTTTAAATAATCACATTTATCACTAAAATGAAATGTGCAACAAACTCTATGCCTAAAGTTTATTTTGGATTGGTGGAGGGTGCATCTGTGCATGCATGTGAGTGTGTGTGTGTGTGTGTGTGTGTGTGTGTGTGTGTGTGTACGTGTTTACATGCAAGTAACCAGCTAAAGTGGCAAGGGCTTTGCTTCTCAGGGGCAAAAGGTGAGTTGCTCTAAGAGTACTTACTTCCTCAGTTCTCAGGCAACTAACAGAAATCACAGTATTATTCAAAATTCTTTTTTAATAAAGACAGTTACAAAATCACCTTTTTATAGGTGCTGCCATTTGGTTCAAAGCCTCCTAGAAGTTGAATGGCACTGTTAAACCATCAACCACTCAGCTACTAAGCAGGAGGAAAATTATGCTTGTGTAGATAGCTACTACGGTTTCCTCCTTCTGAAGACTGCAGCAGCAGTCAAAATTAAAAATGGGATTATTCTTGTAATGGGGCAGAGTGCGGGGACCGGAGCATGGGAAGGAAAAGGGAAAAAGTTTGTATGGTATCTTTCCCTCTGATTACCTAAAGATTTATATTTCATAACGTAACACCATAAAATTATGGCTGTTACCACTTGTTTGTGATACGATTTCAAATACAAAATGGAACTTAAAAGAAAGATAAGCTACTTAAATCTTAAAAGGGAAACTAAAAACTAAATGGTAATTTTCTCATGTATCACATTTCAAAGAAGAGCCCTTACAGTACAAAGATCCCATGAGTTCATGACAGCTTTATTCTTAGACCCACAAATCGGGCTATTGTTATACTCTGAAACTGGAGGAATTGCTGCCACCTATAGGATCTGAACGATAATGGCAGCACTTTACTCAGCAGTACCCTCTATTGGGGACAGAAATGCGATGAACGTGTAAGCACTTTTCTAAACAGCAGGTGGCCTCACTTTTGCTACAGATTTACCTTGAAGACGTTGGTTTAAAAGCTTTTTCGTGTTTTGTAAAATAAACTCCAACTTCTGCCAGAATCTAAAGTTGTTAGGTGATTTGCACTAGGAAAAAATCCGCAGCCTTGAACTCTGCAAAATTCATGCCCATAAACACAGCTTCACAAAGTCGTTCCCAGCTGCTAACCTGATCCCACTTGGTGCCATTTCTTACCAGCCAGGCGGCAACAGACAGGTGTTCTGCCGAGACTCACGAAAAAGGGACCAAATCAAGAAAGCACTTCCCGGGTGTAAAATGTCAGTTACCACAATTATTCCATCTTTCCAGTATTTTATAATACTCTATAATGAAGGAGCAATAAAATTGACAGTTTCTTGAGGCAATACTTAGGTAATATTAAGCAAGCTGATCCATTTTAAAGACGGTTTAGGATTTGTAAACCTTTAGGATTAGCAGCATGTGCCAGATGCCAGAGCAATTTTCTTGGAGAAAAAAAAAAAAAAAACTTAGCTTTTACATCTTTTTTTATGGTAACCATCGAACGAGTTTCCCTTTAACTTTATTCTGTCTATATTAATTAAAACAGCCATTGCTTCATTATTGTTAAAGATTTGAGACTATCTTAAAGATACTCTCAAAATAAAAGGCGTTATAACCAAAAGCAGAAGTAAAGGATTTAAGCAAATTCAGAAGCCAGGGTAAAGCAGACCTATAAACCATTCAACAGAAAATCATGCAGTATGTGTCAAGTACTTGTACTATGAAAATAAACAAACATTGTCCACTACACTGGTATAAACATGTCATCAATGGATAACACTGAAAATGCCAAACTCTAAACCTCTATCTGCATTTACAGTAAATAGCAAACAGCAAAAACAAGCAAACAAACAAACAAACAAAAAAGGAGTAGGATAAAATAAGGGAATAAAATATCAAATGCAAAGCTATTAAAAAATCAAATAAAATTATTTTTAAAATGTTGATTTTCCAAAATGTTAAGTGAACATTAATCCAGATGTTTCCAATGTTATTGCAGGATAAATTCATGGTTGCAGCATCATTCTGATCTTTGATGCTGAAATCAAAGATTCCTAGAAAATATTACATAAATGCTGTTTTTTCTGTTTTTACATGTTAAATCTATGGTACATGTAGACAGTTGTAAGCAACTGTAATAAACCACCACTGCAGCTGAACATAGCAGTGTTTGCCATCAAGAACCAGACACGAACAAAGTACCACCAGTCCCTCTGTGTGAGACAGCCTCGTTAATTCTCACACTGCCACCTTTCCCCTGCGCCTAGGCTTAGCTCATGAATACGCTAATAGTTCTGAATTTAGGACAATCATCTTAATTCTTTTCTTTGTATACCTTTACATATCTGACCAGACACCACCTTTAAATGACTATTCTGGGTCCTAACAAAAACTCTAGTGGACTTTTGATACTTTTCAAAGTTGAGATCTGGCAGCTAGGCAAAGTGGAGGAACAGAAGCAGCTACACGTGCTCAACTGAAACTGTGCTAGCAACTTAGATGACTGGGTTTTAATCTATTTAGGAGTTTTTATAATTTTTTATAGCTACATACATAAGCTATTTTAAGTGACATACTGAATCAATACAGATTAGGCTCTTCAACTATAAGTTGTTTTATCAATTTCTAAACCAGGATGAGGAAATACGGATTTAAAAGTTTTTATTTGTAATAGGGTTAATTTATTTGATATATATTTGCATAAGCAATATCATTATACTAGAACAAAAACACTAGCCCTATAAAGATCCATTGGTTCCTAGGATGGACACATGTGAATACTCTTGCTCTAGGCTTCTCTAAACTCTGTGTTGGCGTCATGGGTTTGCTCTCTTATGCTACATCTGTGCTTTATAAAATCAAATCTTCGTGGTCCTATGAACTTAATAATTAAACTGCAACATAGCAAACTGAACTTCTCTTGTGTATTATTATGGGCTGCTTTTTGGTTTTGTACTTTGTTTTTTGAGACAGGGTCTTACTTTGTAGCTCAACCTGGTCTTACTCACTTTGTAGCCCAGGCTGGCCTCGAACTCACAGCTATCCTACTGCCTCAGCCTCCTGAGTACTGGGATTACAGGCATGTACCACCATAGCTAGATACTTCTATATTTTTTAATAAGATAGTGATTAGATACATAGTGCTTGCTTCAGCAGCACATATACTAAAAAAAGTGATTAGATACAGACATAATTGTATGTGGTACATTTCTATAGTTTTTTTCATGCTTTGTTTATATATATTTTAACAAAAAAAAACCTTCTTAACTTCCTTATATTCTCACTATAATGATTTTTCAGGGTCTCTGACCCAGAATTATATTTAATATAACTGTATAAAAGCTCCCTATCATTACTTCAGTAGTAACCCATGGTATAGTTAATACCCACCATGTGTTACATAGTAGTTGCTTTCTTCTCATAAGCATTGATCATTAGGCCAATGCTTTGAGAAATTATCACCATTTTATAGATGAGGGATCCAAGACAGGGAATCACATGACTTGCCAAGGCTACCAGGTCTGTAGATTAAAAATCAAGTGCTCTTTCCTTTAAACACCTATGGATTGATTTAATTTTTAAAAAATTAAAAAAATTTTCTCCTCATGGTCTGCACCATTCATGGGCCACAGGGAGGAGAAGAAGAAGCCACTTCCTGTGAGTCGGCGCCATGCACAGGCCTTGGGGAAAAGCCCAGCCACCTCCTGTGAGTCAGAGCCTTTCAGGGGTCACAATGAGGAGACCAAGAAGCCAGCCACTTCCTGTGAATCAGGGCCACTCGCAGGCTACAGGGAGGAGAACCAGATATTAGCCACTTCCTGTGAGTTGGCACCATTCCTGAGCCATGGGGAGGAGAAGAAGAAGCCAGCCACTTCCTGTGAGTCAGTGCCATGCATGGACCATGGGAAGTAGAACCAGATACCAGCCCCTTCAGGCCTTGGAGACATGAAGAGGCAAGGTCCCCCTACCCCCACCCCCACTCACAAGCGATCAGCTGATCAGGATAAACACAGGCCAAGACGATAGCTATTGAAAGAAATAAATCTTAATGCTTGTAGTGTTTAGTGTTTCATTGACTTTGTAGGTCTAAAGCTGGTGGTCTGATCATCTATTTAGAGAATAGCAATATACAATATAGCATCAATGAGGGATCTCCTAAAGGTGGTAGCCATTGTTTTTTGGCTTTTGGTTTATTTTTTTGTTTTTATTTTTGTTTTTGTTCTGGGGAGCAAACTCACAACCTCATGCTTATGAGGCAGGTGCTGTACTGCTGAGTTATAACCCTAGCCCTGGTAGTAGCCATTGTTAATTCCTTGTTTTAAAGTCCTGTATCGTCTTTATTGTTTGGTTGGGTTTTATTTTGTTTTGTCTTGTCTGATTTTGTTATATCTGATGGCATGGGCAGCTATTTCAAAGATAACAAGATATATTATGGCAGCCATTTTGGATTTACTATTATCTTGTTTTGAAGCTCTGTATTGCCTTCACTGTTTTGTTTTTATTGGTTCTGTTCTGTTCCGTGTTGTTTGATTTTACTGTGTCTGATGCCAGGGGCAGCTATTTTGAAGATAAAAAGAGGCATTATGGTAATCATTTGTTATGGTTGCTGCACTGTGTCAATTTGAGAAGTTGAGAAGTTTAACTGAAAGACTGGGCAGGGATCCAGGATCCTTACTTTGTAAATATCTTCATCCTGTGCAAGAGGAGGGCACAGAGATTTTGTGAGTGGTACACCACCTGGGAGGAGGGGGTAGCCTGTGTACAATATAAAGGAGGAAAAGAGACTTGCTCTTGGCTCTTTTTGCACTGGCTGGTGCCTTGAAGTGTTGCCCAAGTGCCACACCACCCTCTCTTGCAGCCAGCTGATTATGAACTGAAACCTCCAAAAACTGTAAGCTAAATAAACCTTTCATTCCTTCATTTTGGGTGTTGGGTGCTTCTCTCCCAGCAAAGAGAGAAAAGTAACCAAGACACCATTGTTAATTTCCTATTATCTTGTTTTGAAATCCTGTATTACTTATACAGTTTTGTTTTGATTGGCCTTGTTCTATTTTATTTTGCTTGGTTTTATTCTTTTTAAAATAAAAAAAAGAAAGCTTGAAAGAAGTGATAAAAAAAATCGAGCAATTGTTCCATTGAACACATGACATTAAACTTTATTCACAAAACAATTAATTTTATAAAGTTAAATCACTCAAAATTCTTCAAAATGCATAAAGTACTATAAAAACCTGAATGTAACAAAATTTAACATTTCATTTATAGTCTAGATATACATTAATATTTCACATGATAAAAAGAACATATTTCATTGCAAGAAGAGGATTTGGCAGCTAGAAAGTGTAAATAGTTGATCCAGAAAGTCATCATGTATCCCATTGTAAGAATATATTATAATATGCAAACCCGTAGAGGGGCCCCATGTTGATAATGAGTGGGATCATTTGAATTTGCAATACTCTTGGTCTTTAAGGAATTAATAATCTATTTCATTTTCTCAACATACTTTTACCACTCTTTAAGTGTCTTCATTTTGAAAGCACTTAGAATAAACAGTTTAAAAACTGTAATTTTCTTTGTAGGTGCAGTATTAAATTGCAATATCGACTCAAGCACCAAAGAACTACAATGCTACCCTGAGGACAAAAGGCATTTTGAATGTCTTTAACTATATTATGAAGAAGTCTTTTCTTTAAATCATCAAGCAAGGTAACCTCATTCTTTGCCTTTAAATAGGGATTTAGTGCTGTTTCACATACAAAAAAAAAAAAATCAAAAGAAATGACATTTCGCTTATCACACATCATATACAAAGAAACAAAAGACAAGATTTCAAAGGATATCCTTAAAGCTTCAGCTTTAAGGGCCACAAATTAGCAGGCAGTTCTCTAACAGTGCAGTCACAGTACACTTGGATGTGAAGGGTACTGCTCAGGTGCCCACCTGACGTTTCCAGTAAGCAAATTTAAAGAAGATCCTGCATAAGATTTTTTGAATGAAATTTCCCTTACAATATTAAGGTATTCGGCGGTCTTCTTCCTTTTGAGAGGCTATCCTTCTAATATATACCACGTTGCTTAATTTGCTTTGGGTATCTCAAAAATGTCTACCTATTCTTATCGATGTATAAAAGTGCTTATATTTTTAAATAAGGCACATTCAGTGCTATTTTATTCAAGACAACATGTCCTACCAGTTATTACCACTTTCCTATTGTTTTGGCTAAGTCTTTGTTTACTTTAAAATTTAAATCAGATGTTTATAAAAGCTATAAATCTTCACAGGGATAAAAAAAAATAGATTATGGTAGATGTTAAACTAATGTTATAGGCTACTAAAGGATTACATTTTTGGTTTGTTAAAGCTACATTAGCCAGGCATGGTGGGGCACACCTGTAATCTTAGCACTCGGGACTGAGGCAGGAGGATCATTGTGAGTTCAAAACCAGCCTGGGCTACAAAGTGAGCTCAAGGCCAGTCTGAATTGCACAGCAAAACCCTGTGTCAAAAAGACAAAAAAAAAAAAAAAAAAAAGCTATATTATTTTGGTAAATTTGTTCAAATAATAATAATATATTCCTGAATTGCAACTATGATTATATCTCGAGTCTTATCATACTTGTGTATGGTTAGTATTTTTATTATTTGTTTATTTGTACCAGTGATATAGGGGAAAGAAACCCCCAACCTACTAGATGTTCAGTATAAGTTCATGTTCTCTAAAATCAAAGAATGAATTTTAGGAACAATGAGGTTAAGAGCAGAATATATTTATTGAAAGAAAGCATCTGTCAGAGAAAGAGACATGAGGGGTCCCAAGTGGGTTGCCAAAAACTCTGTCTCTTTTAGAGACTTTTAGAGAGCAAAACCACAAAGTGAGGCAGGTCTAAGGTGGGGAAAACATGGGAACTTGCAAGGTGGGCATGAGGTGGGACAGAACTATGGTCAACCAATAAGATTAATGGCTAAGGTAAAACTGATTAAATTGGAGACAAATGGGGAAGCAAGCCACATGGCAAGTGGGCATCAATACAGAACAGTGATTCCTCCTATAGAGGTTTGGGTTAATAACTCCTGTCTTCTTCAGGGTGTTAGAGACCTATTTAGAATATCAATACCAGATGTTTATCCTTAGGAAGTATGTGGGTGTTTGTTTTATCTTTTGTCTTAAGGTCTGGCCCATAGTAGAAGTGTCTGTCTCCCCCACAGTTACAAGGTACTGTACTGGCTCCTTTGAGGGCCCAGCCCTATCTGACTGCCTATATTTTTATCTAACTCAGTTGCCTGTAACACCAGGGAATGAACTCACAACCTTGCACTTGCCAGGCAGGCACTTGTGCTGCTGAGTTACATCCCCCAGATCCCTGGCTAGAATTTTTACATCGAAAATCATATATGTTACTCTTGTCACTCTCTCTACTAAGAGATAGTCTCTTCTAAGAGACTTCTGCGTAGCAGGCATAGAATTACTGGTTTGAGGAGTTTATATTTTAGCAGACTGAAGAAAACATGAGAATAAAAACAGTTTAATACAGAGTTTCAATGCATCTACAGTAATGTTCACGTAATTAATAGAGATACTATGCAACACCATTTGGTGAATAGGGGAGAAATATTTGGTCCAGTTCAGGGAAGGTCAAGAAAAACACCCAGCCCAGCTGTATGATGAATTTGAATTGAAAGGAAACAGTCACTGCCTTGGACATATGTGACCTATTGGGGTTGACAGATACACTGGAATTAAATAGCAACAGCAATCTCTATGTTCATCTGGTTATATTGTCTTTGAAAAAAATTACTCTCTCATGTGACTAGTTTGGCACTCAATTTCACTTTTGCTCTTTTTTCATACCCTAAATATCTATTAAATTCAAGGCACAGTTCACAGTTATAAAGAAATATGATGTTTATTTTGATGATCATATATTACGTATACAACCACATGTATACCAAGTGGTTACCAAAGAGATCATTTTCCGTCTCTCCTCCCCATCCAATATACTTATCTGCTGCAAGAAGCCTGATGATCTGTGATAGAAGTCATGTTATTGCTGTTTAACAGTAATCAATTTGGATGGTACCTCATGGATATCTCTAAGTTGAACAACAGGTTTGTTTGCTGGCTAAAAGATAACGGTAAAAGAGGAGCAGAGCTTAATGATGGGTATTCCAGCAATAATCACGCCCAGTGCCAGAAGACAGTGATCCTGGGAAATGCACTACTGCTCTGAGCACCTGCATTTCTCTTCATAAACTGTTGTAGATTATGTGATTTGAGTTTCTAGTATATATTTACCTATTCCACACTAAAATGTAAATCCTCCAAGGGTCAAAGGTTTTTTATAATTTCAAGTAACTTGTACAAAAAACTTCCATATAAAGTAAAATTTTCTTTGGAAATGTTTTAGTGTCCAGACATAGTTAATTAGATGGGGGGCTGAGGATTTAGCTCAGCAGCATAAGCACCTGCCTTGCAAGCACGCGGTCATAAGTTCGATCTCTGGTACCAATTTAAAAAAAAATAGTCGTTTGTTAATTTTAAATGGAATTTGTTTAATATAACTTATACTTTCTCTAGAGTATACTTCCAGTCTCCAGATAGCAAAACACAAGGTATATGTTGATGAAATTAAAAAACTCCACACATTAAAAAAATTAACTCCACACATTAAAATTTAAAGTTTTTGGAATTATAATATACTAAATATATGGAATTTTATTATGGAATATAAAATATAATAAATATATGTATTTGTATGGAATTGTAATACACTAAATATAATGTTCTTTTGAAAATTATTGCCAGGTGTGGTGATGCACACAAGTATTTCCAGCACTCAGGAGACTGAGGCAGGAGAATCATGAGTTTGAGACCAACCTGGGCTACAAAGTGAGCTCAAGGCCAGCCTGAACTACTTAGTGAGACCCTGTTTCAAAAAGACAAAAATAAATAAAGGTTATGATGTTTAACCTACCAAAATGACCCTTCTCCAACAGAATTATTTAGATCTAACTTGTCTGTGGTTCTAAGTTTAATTTTTTAAACACAGATTACTAGTGTTTTGGTAAATAAAATATAAAATCTACTAATGCAGTTCCAATTGCTAATAAACTTGTCAGCTTATTACATATATTGCCTATCATTTGTTCATAACACAAAATAGAAAAGTGCCAAAAAATATGTTTGCAAATAATAATCCGTGTGTCCGGTTTCTTTTTAGTAGTATTGCTAGAGAGACTTAGCACTTGCTGGTTCACCAGTGAAAACATTTCTTCCACCTCTTTCCTCCCACCCCAGGAGACAATAAGTGAAACATGGAGGCATGGTCACCCATGTAGACACATTGTATTAGAAAAGCAAATGTTAAAATCAGCATTTACCCATCTTCTCTTTCTTCTGGTTTATCCCTAATGATGATAACAGCTTGTATATCAGTTTGTATATCAATCTCAGCAGAATTAGGAAGGAAATGTACACAGATTTAAATGCAGCCAAGAAAAAATACAACTTGACAATTATATAAAGAGATATTAAGTATATAGGAATAAACATACTTTGTAATTTGACTTGAATATTTAATTTCATCAACATATACCTTGTATTTTGCTATCTGAAGACTGGAAGTTTGTTCAAATCTAGGCTCCAGAATGCAGTTTTCTGGCCAGTATAATTCAAAAAAAGCAGTGTCTTAATTTATATACCTGTCTGCTTTCTCTACCAACTGTGGGCTCCTACACGATAAGAGCTGTCTTTTTTGTATCCTTAGGACCTGGCTTACATCATATCATCTATAAATAACTGTTAAAATGAAAGAGGAAATGTAGAATATTTGTGTTATGAAATGTCTTCCAAGGGTATATTTTTGTTTAAACACGGTTATACAGGATGATATACGAGTTCAAACCTTTGACAAGTTTAAATAGAACAAGCCTCATAATAACCACAGTAATCACCATTATTAACTACTAGGTATCCATACATATTACTTCATTTAATCTTCACAAGAAATCATAACCATTCAAATGAACTCCAAAAGAAAATTTTAAGTGCTGCATAAAATAGGACATCTTATTTATTCTCTTGGGAGATAACAAACACTTCTTTTAAAAATCTTCACAACTCCTTGAAGGTACAATTTTATTTTATAGATGAGAAAGTCAAGAGTCAGAGAGGAGTGATTTAAATAAAGTCACACAGTTACATGTTTAATTTTGCTATCTAAATTCATGTTCATTCTAATATGCCAATTTGTTTCCCAAATGCTTATATAAAGTAATAGCTACCATATAAGGTTATTAAAAAGTTTACTTTTTAAAAACTGAACAAAAACTCTTTGATCTCCTTTTTCAAACTGATGCAATTTTCATTGTAGAGGACTTTCCATGTTCCTGGACAGGCAGAACCAATATAGTCAAAATAGATATTTTCCCAAAAATGATACATAGATTAAACACAATTCCAACCAAAATACCAACAGCACTTCTCACAAATCTAGATAAAATAATCCTAAAATTCATTTGGAGCCAAAAGAGATACAGAATGGCACAAGCAATTCTAGGTGATAAAAGCAAAGCCAGCGGCATCATAACCCCAGATTTGAAGTTACACTACAAAACTGCAATGATAAAAACAGCATGGTACTAGCGTAAAATAAACAAGTAGATCAATGAAACAACAGAAGAAACAGAAGCAACCCCAGGTAAACTCAGCTGTTTGATCTTTGACAAAGGGGCTAAAAACATACACTGGAGAAAAGAGGAAAGACAGCCTCTTTAATAGGTGGTGCAGGAGGGCTGGGGATTTAGCCCAGCAGTGTAAATGCCTGCCTGGCAAGCGCAAGGCTGTGAGTTTGATCGCCAGTACAAAAAAAAAAAAAAAAGTAGTGCTGGAAAAAGTGGAAGTCCACATGTAGAAGACTGAGTGGATACACTCACCATGTAATAAACTAAAATGAAAATGGATCAAAGATCTAAATGTTAAAACAGAAACATTTAATCTGCTGGAAGAGAAAATAGATAAAACTCTTGAAGACACAGGTGTAGGCAAGAACTTTCTGAACAGAAACCCAATGGCACAAGAAATAGCACCAAAAATCAGCAAATGGGATCATATCAAATTAAAAAGCTTCTACACAGCAAAAAAAAAAAAAACATTTTTTTAAAAAAAAACAGTAAGGAGATAATCTACAGAATATGAAAAAAAATTTTTTTTGTCAGCTATTCCTCAGTCAGAGGACTAACATCTAAAATATATAAAAAAATGAAAAAAATTAGACCCCCCCCACTAAAAGATCTAATTAAAAATGGGCAACTGAAATGAATAGATACTTTTCAGAAGTACAGATGACCAACAAACTCTTAAAAAGAATGTCCAATATCTCTGTTCACTAAAGAAATCCAGATTAAAACAACACTGAAGTTCCTTCTTATTCTAGAAGCAATAGCTATCAGCAAGTAATCAAATAAAGGGCTGGTGATTTAGCTCAGTGGCATAAGGGCCTGCCTGGCTAGCACCAGGTGGTGAGTTTGATCCCTGATACCAAAAAAAAAAAAAAAGAAAGAAAGAAAGAAATCAAGTAGTAACAAACGTTGATAAAGCTGTGAGGAAAAAGAAACCTTCCTACATGGTTGGTGGGATTGTAAACTAGTAAAACCATTATGGAAATCAGTGTAGAGATGCCTCAAAAAAGTAAAACTAAAAATTCCATTTGACCCAGCTATTCCCATTTTATCTTCCCAAAAGAGTTGTTATATTCACAGTGATCCATGCATTCCCATGTTTATGGTAGCAAATTTTATAATAGCTAAATCTTGGAAATAGTCTACATGACCATCACAGATAAACAGATAAAGAAAATGTGTTATTTATGCATGATGGAGTACTACTCTGCCATAAAGAAGGACAAACTTGAAATATTCACAGGTAAATAGATGTACCTTGAGATCATAAAAGTAAGTGACATAAACCAGATACATAAGCTTAAATATCACATTGTTTATCTTACCTGAAAAATCCAAAATATAAATAAAGAGAAAAATAAAAGATAGATTAGTTGGAAGTAGAGAGGTCTTTTCAAATAGGGAGGGAACCAAAAGATGGAAGGATCAGGGAAGGATGGAAGGGGTAGAGGACAAAAAAGGAGGAGGAGGAGGAGGAAGAGGAGAAGTGTTATATACGTTTACCTCCTCACAGTAAAGGTACTGCAAACACATATAAATAACAAGTAAACAAAAAACCCAGCAAAAACTCAATGACAAACTCAATGGCTACAAATATATTTGCTATCTTTCTCTATCACCCAAGTGATCCCTAACTCTAAGGATCTCAGATGCCCTGCCTAGAAAATACCTAAAATATTATGTATCCCATATTTATTGAAATCTATTTTAACTTTTATTTATTAGAACTCAAGACACACACATAAATATATATGTATGTGTGAATATGAATGTTTCGGTATTCATCCCTATTTATACAAATAAATGTAGCAAGTAAAAGTAACTTCCACTTACTTCAGTAACCACTCCACATTCTGTATCTTGAATACCATCAGTGTATATTGTCCATAACATTTTAGTACCTTGGACAACTCTGTATTGCCTAAACCAGGATTATTAATTTTTCCTGGTTATTACCTATTACTTTTAAAGTTGTGTGCATCTTTGTACATCTTTAATTCTCTCTATAATTTTGAGGCCGCATAGTTCAAGAATTCTCATGACCAATATGTTAGGTAATTTTTACCTCATTGTTTTAAAGCAGTCTATATGTAATTTATGTAACAAGTAATTTAATAATAAATAATACTTCATGTGATTAGAAATCATTGTGGAAAATATGATGCTTACATACCATTTTACTTTAGTTATTATTATTACTTTTGGGAGGTACTGGGAATTGAACTCAGGACCTTGGGACTTGTGCCACTGAGCTATAGCTCCACCCCTTACCTACCATTTTAAAACAACTTTTTAAAGTATGAACAGCAAACAGTTGGGGAATAAACATTAACAACACATGAAAAAAAAGATTAATATTCAGAGAGCTCTTATAAATCAGTAAGAAAAGTGTAAACATAGTAATAGGGAAGTGGAAAAAACAACAATTTATAATAGAAAGCTGCAAGTGAACTATAAGCATATGAAAAGTAGTTAAACTTGCAGGTAATCAAAAGCTTTTTGTTTTTGTTTTTGTTTTTTTTTTTTGATACTCAGGACCTTGTGCTTGTCAGGCAGGCACTGTGCCACTGAGCTATATCACCAGCCCGAGTTCAGTGAAAAAAAAAATATAAATATACCTATATATTATATGATATTACTTTTTGCCAACTGACAATTTCAAAAGAAATTACATCTAAGGTTTTGAGAGAAGGAGAAACAAATGTGCACATACACTTTGTAAGAGGCAATAATGTTTTCTAGATATCTATCAGCAATGTGTAGCAAAATTCAAAAATCTATTTCTGAGAGAAGACAAGATGGCCGATCAGTGAGCAACAAAATACAAAGCCCCCCAGGAGAAAAAACTCATACGCAGAATAAGGCACCCTGGAGAGACCCAGACAGGGGGAGATGGATCCTCTTGACAGAGGAAGAAATGAAAACGTAAAAAAGCTTGTCAAATACTTCAGGACTACAACTGAAACAGTTCAAAATTACAGGACACAGCATTTTCGCATTTGCACCAGCTTGACTCTGCGCCAACAGGCAGAGCCACCCAAACTCATTCCCGCCACCACTCACAGGAAGCACAGGAGCTGAGATCGCGGCCCTGCCAAGAGCGGGGGTTGGTGAGCTCCAGACCCTCGGCTGGAGGAGGCACTGAGACGGGGAGTGGAAATAGCCAGTCGAGCTGCATGAACTTTGGTGAGTGATGGGAACTGGATTCCCCAAATCGGAAGGACTGGCTGGGTGACATTTTGGAGTTGGGCAGGGCCAGCTTGAATCAAAGCCCGAGGAGGGGTACACTGATGACTCCTAGTCCAAAGCAGATTGGTGGGATCTGCTCTGGCTGGGCCATGCCCCTGGTTGAAACCCAATAGCCAGGGACCAGGCTTTTCTGGGCCAGTGGCATCCCCAGGGAACACACAACCTTGTTGAAGCATAAACTGGTTGACTGGCATAGGGGGAGGAGCCAGCTCTCAGCTTGCAACTTGCAAATCCACTGTGGACTGGGGGGTGGTACTTCCCTAGCAAATGCGCTTCAGAAAAACTGTAAGCAAAACGAAAGGCCCAGAGGCCTCCACCACCCACCTGTCTGAAGGGGACCGAAAACATGACAAGACAGAGAAAGAACAAAAGGTCCCCAACTGCAGAACCAGGGAAAGTGAGTCCAACAGAGGTAAATGCAGAGGAGGTTGAGAGCAGCAAACCTGTAATGTCAGAGACAGCCTCATCGGAAATAAAGAAATACATCTGTGACCTCATCGTCGAGTTTAAAGCTGAAATTCTAACTCAGGTGAAGCAAGATATAAGAAGATTAAATAAAAGAAGTCCTGGGTAATCCTCAAGTAGGCACAAATGAAAGAATAGAGGAACCCAGAGAAAGGAGAGAAGCCTTTGATGAGGAATATAAACAAAACCTAGAATATATGAAATGGATCCAAAGAGAATATCAGGAAATTAAAAACTCCATTGAAACCTGGAAAAACCTTTTAACAGAAACTAAAGACAAACTTTCAAAACTTGAAGATAGATTTGCAAAGTATGATCATGAAAGGAAGGATCTCTTAAAAATAACAAGGAACCAGGAAGCAACAATACAAAGGCTAGAAGATGACAAGAGGATTTATAACCTAAGAATAAAATATGTGAATGAAGATGCAGCAACAAATACAAATGAAAT
>PVLA01010604.1:0-61721 GCA_004027455.1 Hydrochoerus hydrochaeris
CTGCCTAAAGGAAGCTGAGGATAGGATTTCGGACCTTGAGGACAGGATCACAGTTAGTGATCAGGAAAGGATAGAACTTTTAAAAATAACAAAGCAGCATGAAATGACAATCCAGAAGCTTCATGATGATGCCAAGAGCAACAATATAAGAATAATGGGCATTAGTGAAGATACAGGAGTCCAGGCAAATGACATATATAAAGTATTTACATAAATAATAGCAGAAAATTTCCCAAACATGGGGAAAGAATTTGATATGCAACTAAGTGAGGCATATAGAACACCAAACAGTCACAATCAACATAAATCCACACCCAGACACATAATAATTAAGACCTCAGACATACAGCATAAAAACTGAATATTAAAAGCTGCCAGAGAAAAGACACAACTCACCTATGAAGGAAAGCCCATTAGAATGACAGCAGACTTTTCAGCACAAACCCTCAGGTCAAGAAGAGCTTGGAGTGAGGTATTTCAAGCCCTGAAAGAAAACAACCTTCAACCCAGACTGATGTACCCAGCAAAACTTTCAGTCAAATTTAATGGAGAAACAAGATACTTCCATGACAAAGTTCAACTGAAGAAATTCATGTCCACCAAACCAACCCTAGAAAGAGTACTGAAAGACACACTAGACAGAGATAAAAATGACCACAATTCCCAAAACAACAACAGAAAGAAACCACCAGGTAGGATAAGCAATTAAACAAGAGGAAAAGCAGAAAGAAATAACTGGAACATAACATGGCAAAGTCAAGCCAGTACATGGAAATCCATATGGAGAATTCTCAGAAGACTAGAATTGGAAGCCCCATTCAATCCAGCTATCCCCCTCCTGGGTATTTTCCCCAAAGAACTGAAAAGGTCATATCACCATGATATATGTGAACCCATGTTCATAGCTGCACAACTTGTGATAGCTAAATCCTGGAAACAACCAAGATGCCCATCAAATGCAGAGTGGATGAAAAAGATGTGGCATTTTTATGCAATGGAATATTACTCAGCTATAAAAAAGGATGACCTTGAGGTCTTCATAGGCAAATGGAGACAACTTGAGACTATCCTCATTAATGAAATAAATAAGAATCATATTTATAAATATCATATTGTGTCTCTAGTGTAAAAAGTAAATAAGAACTACAAGAGTAATAAAACCAAAATGTGTAATTGCTATTGTAAAAAAGAGAGGAAAAGAAAGTGCTCTAAGGGATATAACTGCATGTATGTTTGAGTGTGTAAAGTAGATGACCATATTTCTGAATCTTTGTTGGATCTTTGAGCAGAACTGTTTGTAGTCTGACTGTTTGAATATTTACTATGTACCCTTTAACTTTTTAACTTGAACAACTACATCCAGGATGACAGTATATAATTTATAAATTACTGATTTCTTAGTGGGGCTTTTTCTCATTCTCCTTTTTCTTTCTTTTTTTTAGAATTCTGTATTGTTGCTACCCTTTTTTCTGTTTTGCTTTTTTTTCTTCTTTAAATAAAATTTTAAAAATGTATAATTGCTATTGTAAAAAAAGAGGAAATAGGAAGCGCTAAAAAAGATATAGCTGCATGTATGTTTAGATGTGTGGGATTGATGACCATATTTCTAGGTTCTTGTTGGATTGTTGAACAGATCTGTTTGTACTCTCACTGCTTTAGTGTCCACTTTGTGTGTTTTAATTCTGTAACTTAAATAACTATTTCTAAAGGAACAATATGTAATGTATCAACTAGTGATGTATTACTGTTTATCTTCTTTTCTTGAAATTCTGTAATATTTCTACCTTTTTCCTGTTTTTTTCTGTTTAAATAAAAAAAATAAGTGCTATTGTAAAAAAGAGAAAATAGGAAGTGCTATAAAAGATATAATTGCATGTATATTTATGTGTGCAAGATTGTTTCTGTATTTTTTAGTTCTTGTTTGATTGTTGAACAGATCTGTTTGCAGTCTCACTGCTTGAGTGTCCATTATGTGTGCTTTAATTTTGTAACTTGAACAACTATTTCTAAAAGAGCAACATGTAATTTATCAGCTAGTGATTTCTTACTGTTTATGTTTTTTTTGAAATTCTGTAATATTTCTCTCCTTTTTCTGTTTTATCCCTTTAAATAAAAATTTTTTTAAAAATGTTGTCTGTTTATAAGTGCTGACTCAACAATCTCACTTACTTGTAGAGCAAACTGGAAGTAGACCCATATATATATATATATATATAGAAATAAATAGTAAGTTTAAACATAAGGTACTACTCTTAAGTTACTATATATTAGGCAAATATTTTTAAATATAGAACAGAAAGGGTAACTCACAAGATAAAAATATTGATATTTTTGGGTATTTATCACAATTACAAAGTTTTAACTTTGACTGATATTTTTAACAAAATGAAATTCACAGATTAGGAGAAAATATTTATAAGACATGTTTCTGATAAAGGATTCATAGAGTATAAAAAGAAATTTGACAGCCTTATAACAGGAGTCCTAAAGCCATAATAATATTGGAAAAAAAAGCTTATCAAAATATTCAACAAATCTTAATCTACTGATATATGCAGATGAAACCGTTAATAAAACCACCACATTCTCTCTTTCATGACAAAGATGTAGAGGACTGGCCTAGGGTGTTTTATGAATGAAGTAAAGCCTTTTGGATTTTCAGGTATGACTGTGGGGAATGTAAAATATTACTGTGACCACATTAATATTTTCACGCATTGTTCACCATGTACTTACCCTATGACCCATTAACCCAAACATTAATATTTACCTTAGAAAATGAGAACATATGTCTATACAAAGATTTACAGTCATATACCCTTAGCACCTTTATTCATAATTGCCAAAAATGAAACAAATTAACTAATCATAAAATTATATAGGACTTTGATTGAAATATCTCTTTCTAATCATAATATCTGGGGAATAAATACTTTACTAGAGAAAGAAACATAAGTTTAGAAACATTCATTTACTTGCTCAAAACTGTAGACAAAATTGTCAGACATGATTCCTCCTTATCTTATGCGTTCATTAACTATTTTATTTAGATATCATTGTAGAGATATCTACATGTTTTCTCTTTGCTAAGTTCTTTCCAAACATCTTATTTAACCTCAATAATGTCTTCTGAATATTTATTATTAGCTCCAATTATAGATTAAGAAACTGTGATTTAGATAAGTTAACTTGACTAAAGTTTTTCAGCTAGCAAATAATGAAAAGATTTTTCTCCCTTGCTGGGACAAAATACTCAACACCCAAAATGAATAAAGAAAAGGTTTATTTAGCTCACTGTTCATGGAAGTTTCAGTCCATAATCAGCTGACTCCAAGGCAGGTTTGCATGGCACCAGAGCAACACTTCAAGGCAGCAGTTAGCAAAAGCAGACAGAGCAAAAAGTGGGAAAACAAGCCTCTTTCTCCTGCTTTATATTGTAAGTAGGCTACCCCCTCCGGGGTGGGTGTAGCACTTACACCACTTCTGTACCCTTCTTTTGCACAGGCTGAGGATATTTACAAAGTAAGGATCCTGGCTCCCTGTTGACCTCTTAGTTAAATTTCTAAACTTCTCAAGTTGACACAATGTATCAACCGTAACAATTGTCACTGCCACAGATACCTACAGGTTTTCTCTTTGCTAAGTTCTTTCCAAACATCTTATTTAATTCTCAGTGGTGACTTCTGAATATTTATTAGCTCAAATTATAGATTAAGAAATTGATTACATAAATTAGTCAACTTGACTAAAGTTTTTCAGCTAGTATATATGAAGAGATTTGATTTTAAGTATTTAAACTCAAATGTGTCTGCCAACCTGAAAACCTGTGTTCTAATTAAACTGATTTCTTCTATTAAATTGTATGGTCTGATGATGTTACATATCATCTCAGCTGGGCATCAGAGTGCACAGACGTTTGATAAAACATCATTCTGGATTTGTTTGGGCGTGTATGGGGGCTATTTTAGGAAGAGATAAGCACTTGAATTGGTCTATTCATTGCCTTCCCCGATACCAGTGGGCTTTATCTAACCTGTTGAAGTCCTGAAAGGAACAGAAAGGCTGGGTAAGATAATTCTCTTTTTCTGGCTGGGTGTTTCTGAGTTGGCATGTTAGTATTCTGTCTTTGGATATAAACTAAGGTTTGTAGTAAAAGCATTATTTTTTCTTGTTTTCATATTTTAGGACTTTAGGACAGAGACTATAGCATTCAATCTTCTGAGACTTGGTTTGCCAGCTGTTGACCTTAGGACTTCTTGGTGTCCATAATTATGTAAACCAATTCCTTACAGTCTTTGTTCTCTATCTTTCTCTCTCTATCCCCTTTATGTATATCACACACACACACACACACACACACCCCTCAGGAGAAATTTCTCCGTAAGAAAATCATACCTATATTGGAGGTCACTTGTGCCAAGCAGCGTAATGCCAACATAGATAAACAAAATCTCCTTAAATACACATATTATGATATAAATGTATGACTAGATTCTGCACTAAATATGAAGACATGTTTCTATTTATTCTGGTCACTTAATAAATAAAAATATGAATAGTAGAATAACAAAGATCTGAAAAAGTGGTGATAAAGAGTTAAAAGCTACATTTCAAAATCTCACAGAGAACAATCATGGGTTTACAATCTTTTGACCTTTTTGAATCTATATAAATGTTCATATCACAAGTGCCCTAAAACTCCCTGATCCTTGAATAACAGTATACAAGTAATAGCAAGCTGAGGTTGATACAAACTTTGTTCCCTGTCATTTGGTTTGGGTACAGCATTGAAGTAGATTATCTTCTGGCACTTTTTTTGAACTATGATCTTCTCAAAGGAAAATGTGTTCTCTTTGTTCTGTTTTCTACTCCAATACATTTAATAATAGGAGCTAAAACCCTCTAATTACAAATGTTGACATTCATTAAACTTTAAGAGTAAGAAGATAATACATATTACTGAATTTTTCATTTCCATAATAACAACGGGCATTCAACTAGATATTCTGACAAGACCAAAGAGGTTCAGGTTTTTAAATTCAGACTGTAATGTAATGTTGTATAGTTCTCTAACTATAGGCCCTAGGGATCTGACATAATCATAAAGAAGTATGTAGAGTGCATGAATATGTGTCCATAAAGAGGTATATGGTGTGTGTTCGTGCATTCATGTGTACCTGTGTGTGCCTGTGTGTGTGTGTGTCTGAGAGAGAGAGAGAGAGAGAGAGAGAGAGAGTTATTGATATCAAAGAAATAGAGTTATGTGTAACAAAACACCAAGAGGGATTTAGTAGGTTTCATAAAATGCTGAATCTAGTCCTGTGACAAGCCTAATCATGTCAGAGAAATGAGAGGCAATAAAGTCTTCCTGTAATTTATGATTGGCAGAGCATCTGCTAGGACGAGGCACATAAACCACAGGGCACAAGGATGAGAATGTGTATATCTTCCGATAGACTGCAGTGTAGAATGGCAGAGAAAATACTTCAAATAACAAAGAAAAAATCACTTCTATATTTAACTGCATGGTGAAATATTGGCTGTCATCAAGTGGTGTTACACATTGTTTAAAAAATTAAGCATTCCTTCCTTTGCTACTAGACTTTAAGTACATATTGAAACTTTCTTATTTAATGAATGATTTATCCTAAAAAGGTCATGTTTTAGGAATTAAATCTCATTTATACTTAATTGTTGATAGTATTTGTGTATGTTTATAAAGCACAGAAAATTTGTATTTATATATACTTGATTGTTCCCCATTAGAAGACTGTTTTCCTGAACAATTAATTTGAATTTCCAGAATTGTGACTATTCTTCAATAAATACATTGAGAACATAGGGAATCTGACTTATTTTATTCAAAATCTGTGTGCATCTGTAAGTTGATTGCAGGAGAATTCTCTTACAACTTTTAAAATGTAAGAATTTAGGGGTAATAGGTTATAACTTTTCAAAATTGTTAAAAATTGTGAGTAGCTTTAGAATTTAAATTAATGTCACTTAGGCTACAATCAAGAACAAGCTTTTAAAAGGTAGAATGCTGCTTAATGCACTACAAAAATTTAACTATACCTGAACTGTTTTTATTTTTATATTTAAAGGGTGAAAGTTTAGGCTTTATGCAGTAAAGGTTAATGCAAATGCCACAAGTAACAGTCTGAACAGCCTGTCTAGGTAATCAGCCTCGACTCACTTTTGTGATGATATTTATTGATATCCTACTCTAATTAAATCACAAACAAGTTGATAGAAACATATTTCATGTCCTTAGAACTACATTACTTTGCTTCAAAATTATACATAGATTCAGGAGTATTCCTTTATCCTCAAGTGAAAGCTGTAAGAACGAATAGTATGCATATTTATTCCATTCATCTGTGTCAAATTGTACAAGCAGATTTAAATTTTGATTTCTTATATGTCTCAGCATTTTACATACACCTATTTTGCATAGTTATATACTTTTGTGACAAGTTCCCCAAATGTAGTCTTAAAAGTGACTGTCTCTCACAAGCATAAATTTAGTAACATGACTCATTGCTAGCTACTTGCCTCCAAGACATGGTTTTCCTTTCCTTTAGAGAGGAGCTATAAGAAACAAATTTGTCTTACACAAAATAGGTTGCAAACTATAAAAACAAAATTTAGAAGTAAAAGCTCAATTTTAATGAATACATTTATTGTTCTCATTTTATTTTTTATGTCTAAAAAAATATTTTAGGCATAGAGAAATTTATTCTTTAAAGGGTGTTATGGTTTATGTCTAGATGTCCTCCCTAAAGCTCCATGCAGCTGTAGGTGGGGCTTTTTCAGAGGTGAATGGACCTAGAGTGTATGATGGTGGGATTAAGGACATGTGATTACTAAATTAGTCCACTGATTTTTTTGGCAGAGTTCTGAGTGGGGATAATGGGAAAGTCTACCCTGAATGTATGTGCTACCTGCCCTAAAGGCATTTAGCCTGGATATAATATAAAGGACAGAAAGAGGGCTTCTGTAGTTGCTTGTTATTTTCTTTCCCCCTATTTTTCTGCTTTGCTACCTTTCCAGGCCTCTGCCTATCAAAAACTTTCCCCTCTGCGATGCTCCTCTGCCATGCCACCTTGCCTTGGAACCAGTCAACTATGAAGCGAAACCTCTACAAACTGTGAGCTAAGTTAACCTTTTCTCCCCTAAATTGGGTAATCGGGGGCTTTGCTTCAATAGTGAGAAAAATTACTATGAGAAAGTGAATCTCATTTTCTTACGATGGTAATGTGTGTTTTGGTTCTGATTTCCAGGTGTGGGCGTGTGTGTGTGTGTGTGTGGTGTGTGCATTTACTTTTTAATTATTCAGAAAAAATATTAAAATAATAGATAATATGCTAGGTCTGGATCTATAAAGTAAGAGGCAACACCTGAAAGGTGAGACCCTGCAGTCTATATACGTAATTAACTTCTTTGGCACTTATGTTATTCCCCGTGAGAACTGATGGCGACCAAGCTGACTGAGATAAGGTGGAATGTTGCCACTCCCTGCAAAGTTCTATGGCTCTTACATTCATCCGTACTTTTTTCTTCAAAGTACTTGTACCACAGAATATTGTTTAATAAAGTGCCGAGAATCTAATTCTTAATTTAGTTAGACCTTTGGAATTGTCCATAGGACTGATTTAATCTAGTACAATTCTAAGTTATGTGTGTTATCACAAACTCATCCCGTTATTTTTTGCAGTATGTATATTCCTATTATTTTAAGTTGGCAAGTACAGATACTTCATATTGTAAGCCATGATTGCAAGCACTTAGAAATAGAGAATGTCAGGTAACAATGCAAGATTTCTAAACACGGTACCAACTGGTGAGTGCAAACATCATGCACAAGACAGGCTCTAAAGCTATGCTGTGCAAAGGGCACTGAGTAGCATCTGTGTATCTGATGGGGTTTGTTATTTAAATAGAAAATCCTCATTGACCACAGTGGTTTATAAGGAATTGAAGTGTTCCATAATATATATTACTTCTTTAGTATCACGCAGTCATTTTTTAAAAAAATTCCCAAATTCTCTGCCTTAAAAATGTTCAAACCTAAAAAATGTTTACATAGAAAAGTTGACTCTTCATGTTGGAACTTAGGGCACTGGGAAACCAAGCAACCAACATCCCATCTCCCCTTCCCCCACCCGTTATTAAATGGGAGCCAGAAACCTGAGCATCTCTTGTGAGGTTGACCATGTGCAACATAGCAAATAAGAGGGATTTCCTTCTACCATCTCTTAGAAGGCAAATATTTTTATCACTGGTTTGCTTTGTTCTGATTAATGATATTGCTCTATTCAATATTCTGTTTTGATAAGTTCTATAATGTTCTGTATTTCGTTTTTGTTATGCTTGATTGAAAGAACAACTATTGTGAAGAAAAGGAGATATACTATGATACCTATTACTGTTATTCTGGTAACTTGCTACAAAGTTCTGTACCAATTTCACTGCACTGTCTCAATTGGCTTTGTTCTGTTGTATTTTACTACCTTATAATAATGAAAAAAATTTTTAAAAAAGAAAAAATAAAAAGTTGACTCTTTTTACTCTAGAATTATTATTATTAACCTACCCATATGTCTGCCCATATACCTTTTAATTCTGTCTGCTAAATCATAAAAAAAGTATTTGGCAAGCATTTAAATTTTCAAATCTAAATACTTTGATGTTATCTCCTAGAATACGGTATATGGCCATAATACCATTATCACACATAAGAAAATTGACCTTCATAAAATAATATTATCTAATATGTGTTATTTTAATTTCTTCCAATTATGCCTCATAATTTTTATAGTACTTCCATTTCAAAATTTAATTCAGCATCAGTGAATGGCATTGTGTAAAATTTTTATGACTTAGTTACTTGGGGCTTTTTGTTGTTGTTGGTTTTAGTATTCTATGATGTAAATTAAGAGTCCAAGAATACCTTTGTTTGTTTTGCTATTTTTATTGGTGTTGTTTCATTACAGAATGTTGTGTTTTCTGAGTTTTCTGGATAGTTTCTTTTTTTAAGAGAAAAAAATTGACTCAACTAATACATAAATGATAACTGGCATTTATGATGAAATCCTACCACAAATCATACTGTATTATTTATTCCACTGTGAGTGTGGCAAATTTGATAAATTTCTACATATAATGTCCATTTTTAAAGACTTAATTTTCTCTATGATTAAAAACTCATTTTGAAGTGAAATAATGATACTTCAAAGAAATGTTTCAGTTTTCTTGTGGCCTTTCTAATGTTTTCTTTGTTTACTTGTTTAAAGTGATTGTATAACACTGTTACTCTTGCAGCTTCATCCAGGAGGAAAGCTCTAAACTTTTGTGCAAGAATGTGCAGTCTTCTGTTTCACACTATGCTTTTATCTGCCAGGAAAGAACATCTTTTCCTGTAGGAATCCTGTGTTCTGCATGTGCCCAATTCAATAAGATTGTTTTAACTATTCTGACAGCTATGTGGTGATCTCTTACTGTGGTTTTAATTTGCATTTCTCTAATGAGTATCATTGCAAAGATACTGTTATCTGTTTATTGTCTTCAATGAAAATGTCTGTTCATGTTTTTGCTCATTTTTAATTTGAATTGTTCTCTAATGTTGCATTTTTATGTATTCTAGATACTACTCTTTTGTTAACAATTTGTGAATATTTTTTCTCATTTTGTAGCTTATGTTTTCATCTTCTTAAAAGGGTCTTTCACAAATGGAAGGCTTTATTTTTAATAAGGATCATTTCACCAAGTTTTCTTTTTATTGCTTATGATTTTGGTGTCAAATCTATGAATTATTTTCCTGAATCTGTATTCTAAATTTTTTTTTTTTGTACCAAGGATCGAACTCATGACCTTGCATTTTCCAGGAAGGTACTTATGCCACTGAGCTAAATCCCCAGCCCCTCATTTTGTTTTTTCTAAATACATTCTAGACTTACATTTAAGTCTATGATCCATTATACTTATCAAATTAATTTTTTCATAGTATCTGATGTTTAGGTTGGGCTTTTCTTTTGCCTATGAATGCCTAATTGCTCTGTACTCTGAATAAAAATTTTTCTTCTTTAATCAAATTGCTTTCTACTCATTTAAAAAATAATTTTAGATATTTAGGATTTACTATAATCATTTTATCTACAAGTGACAGTTTTATCTTTTTTCATAATCAATTTGCCTTTCATGTATTTTTCTGCCTTATTGAGATGGCCAGAACTTACAGCTGGTTTTGAGTCAGAATAGTGAAAGCAGACGTTGAAGAGTTCAGACTTTTTTTAAAACATACTATTGATTATAGTTTTATTGATTGGTGCTTTCAGAAACTGAATTCTTGTTCCCCCTCAAAACTCATGTGTTGAAATCCCAGTACCCAAGGCGATGTTATTATAAGGTTAAATCTTTGGAAGATAGTTGAGTCATGAAGGCAGAGATCTCATGAAGGGATTTAGTGTGTTAAGAAAGAGACCTCAGAGAGTGAGCATCCTTGACCCTCCTGCCCTGTGGGAATGCCATGAGAAGATGGGCAGCTATGAAGCAGGAAATGGGCCCTCCCCAGATACGGAATCTATCAGCATCTTGATCTCAGACTTCAGAACTGTGAGAAATAGATTTCTGTTTACAGGCAATCAAGACTATGACCTTCTGTTGCAGTAACTGGAATGGACTAATACAGATGCTCTGTGTCAATTCACTAAAGCTATCATTTCACTTTGCTTTTCTGAGAGTTTTTATGGTGAGTGAATGTCAAATTTTGTCTGGTGCTTTTTCTATATCAACATGATCTAACAAAATTTCTTCTTAATATATTGATATTATGGACTATGTTACATTGACTAATTTTCAAGTACAGTAGGGAACCAAAGTACTGATGTTGAAATTTTATCTCTTTGAGCATAATATAGAGTTACTTCCATTTACACATTTTTAGATTCCTTTCTTTTAACCTTAATTGTATTAAGTGTTCATTCATTGAATACTGCATTAAAGGATTCTATTTTTATTTCTATAAAAAGCTATGCTTGAGAAAACCATGAGGTAACAGTTTATCATGCTTATTTTTATTCCAATGTTCTGCTTTCTTTTCTGAGGGTCCCAGGTTTCTATGATATTTCTTTTTCTTTTTGAGTTTTGTGACACATATGTCACTTGATTTTTTTTTCTAGACATCTTTTCATTTTCTTTCTCCTTTAGTCATTCTTCATGTGTAGGAATGATAGCAACAGTTTCTCATAGGTTTCTGAGAATGTCTTTATTTCCCTGAGTTTCTGAAGGTTAGTACCACTAGACACAGACACAGTTCTTTTCTTTTAGCATGTGGGAAAAAAAAAAAAAAAGTTGTGTTCCTTCCTGCAGGCCTCCATGGCTTCAAATGAGAAATGCCCTGCCATTTAGATTGGTTCCTCTATGAGTAAGTCATTACTTCTCTGTGCTATTTATTACAGATTTTCTCTGTTTTTAGTTGCAGAGATTTAATCATAAGCTGGCTTTGTGTGAATTTTTCTAACTTTATCCTAATTAGTACTGCCTACAGTTCATGGATCTAGAGTTATGTCTTTTGCCAAATTTGGAAAAGTTTACAATCATTATTCTTCGACAATTTTACCAGCTTCACATTGCTAATCCTTCTCCTAAGAGACTGTGGCATGACTATTTGATCTTTTGCTACAGTCGCACAAGTTCTCAGTATTCATTCATTTTAAAAATATATTTTTCCTTGTTGTTCAAATCGAGCACATTTTATTGATCTATCTTCTAGTTAACTCAATAAGTTCCTTTTTTAAATTTCTGTTCTATTGGCTCTACTCTGAAAAATTTTCACCTTCTGGACTTTTCAATTATCTTAGAAATATTTATTTTTTATTTCAAGATAATTCATAGTTGTTTTATCATTTTTAGTATGGTTGCTTAAAAATGTTTCTTCAATAATATCAACACTTCATTTTAGATTTGACATCAATTGCTTTTCTATGTCATTCAAATTGTGGCTTCTTGGTATCTGCCATGTTTTGGTTACATTTCTCTCATTCCTGAGACAAAATACACAGCACCCAAAATTAAGGAAAGAAAAGTTTATTTGGCTCATATCTGGTGGAGGTTTCAGTCTGTAATCAGCTGGCTCCAAGGCAGGGTGGCGTGGTGAGAGGAACAGCTTAAGGCAGCAAAAGCAGCAAGAGCAGAGAGGGGAGAGAACAAGCCTCTCTTCCTTTCTTATACTGTAAGCCTGCTAACCCCTACCCCAGGATGGGTGTAGCACTCACACAGCTCTATGTCCTCCTCTTCCACAGGATGGGGAGATTTATTTACAAGGTGAGGTCCCCGGGCCCACTACTGAACACTTAGTTTAACTTCTAAACCTTTCAGATTGACACAATGTATGAACCATTACATGTCATGATGAATGGTTTTGGCTTTCATCTTGGATATTTGGTTTCTGTTAGGAGGCCTTTCATCACTCTAATTTTTCAGGAACTTATCCTGTTTAGACTTATCATATAAGCTCTTTGTAGAAAAAAGTTTCCATGACCTTTTCATTTATGCAGCCCATGAAAATGGGACTTTGGCATATTTTTCTTCTGACAGTGCTGGTGTTCTCGTGTATTCACTGCTGGTTTGCCCTGAGAGAGAGGAAGGGCCTTTCCTAGACCTTTTAGCTGAGACCACTTGGTATCTTAGTGCCACCTTCTGCAGTGTGGAGGGTGGTTGAAGTCCTTCACCTGAATCTCCTCATGACATCCGTTCAAGGGAAAGGAGACACTAGCATTCACAGATTCCCCCAGCGTCATGCACCGTGGATTTCTTTCTGCTACCAGCAGAACTTATTGTCTACTAGTACAAAAGTAGGAGTGGGGTTATGTCAGGCCAAGTAGGATTTCAAAATGCTACTGAAGAAGCATTAACATGCATTCTAAGGTGCTTTCTGTAGAAAAGAGATAAGGATTTCATCAGGCTCTCTGTTGAACTTTTCCCCTCCTAATCTTTGGCCCAGAGATCAAGTAGTTTGGTATTCTTTTCTGTCTTTTGACAGATCTGGAAGGCAAGGTTCTCTGGTATTCTGTCTGGGATACAGGAGGTGAAACGGAAACTCATCATACCATCCTTCCTCGATTTCTGAGGGCCTTTGCTGACTGAGTTTTACTTCCCACAGCCCTTTGATTTTCTTTTTAATTACTTCTTCTAGCATAGTTATTTAGATTAATAAAAGAGGAACCAGGAAAAATGACTGAGCATCACAGTGTTTTCTCTCTTTATTTTTTTAGTTATTTGTATCTGTCATAGTCAGGGATTGTGAGGAGAATAATTATATTCAGGACACAGAATTTATAATATTATTTTATGATGGTCACCCAGAGTTAAACACAGAAAATGCAGGGAATCTGTCCACAACACAAAAGACAGAATATTGAGCCAAGGGCCTAGATGAGAGCCCTTGAGTCCAGATGAAATCCTAGAGCCCATGACAATGCCTCCCACAAGTCCAGCTGGAGGTCTAGAGCCCACAAGAAGGACTCATGCCAGTCTCTTTTACGGATCTGTGCTGGGAAGGCCCAAAGATCAGCGGTGGGAGCTAGAAAGTGAAGGAGTGAAGGAGCTGTGCTGATAGGTGGAGTGTTCTACGCTGAGGCAGAGAAGTCACACTCAAAATAAGAGCCAGGGCTGTCCTGAAAAGCACCACAGCCATCCTTAGTGACATGGAGGTCCCAAGCTTCTCCAACTATAAGAACAGTCAAGTACATGCCAGAAAGCCAGCATGACGAGTTTATCCTTGGAGATTAAACAGCACGCGTCTTCCCCTCTGGAGCCAGGAAGTGAGACCTAATGTAAGGACCAGAGCTCCCCCAAAGGGAACCACGGCCACTCTCACCAACAAGGTCTGGAGCTCCTCTGATGACAATGATTGAACTCACACTGGGGTTCAAGTCATCACGAGCTCCTCCAGGAGAATCAACAGCTCAAAACAGCAACACTAGAGGAACCTACAATGCTTCACTGGGCTTCTCCATGTCTCCATTTATGCTGGCAACTTTCCTCAGGTGGAACATCTACACTCAGCACCATGCTGATTTAATTCAGCTGGTGTTAAGTTGACCACCAGATTTTAATCCATAACAGTACCATATAGTATTTTCATGTATATTTTTAACACAAAGTAGAAATATCTTGAGCTAGATAAAATAGACGTGCAATGATCATTCACAGTATGAACATGTGAACATATACTGAGATTTCAAAGTCATTTCTTCTACCTTCAAACTGTTTCATTACATGAGAAACATCATGGCCACAGTGTTTCCACTGTTTTGGAGATTGTACTCAGTGTGTGTGAGCAGTGTAACAATAGAGCCATTTTGATTGGAATTTAAAGAAATAGAAATAAATGTGAATTTCTAGTTTTTTTGAACTTTGAAGCAAGTAAATTTTTTCAACTCCACATTAACCAGGTGTTGAAGGCTGTTGATTTACACTCTCTTTTCAAGACTGAAGATTAACATTGAAGACAAGAATCTTGCAAGATCAAGATAAAAGGTATGATACACTTTAGAAACAAACAAAAGCAAAACAAAACTTACTTGCAATTTGAAATTCAGTTTGTCCATGAAGTCTGTACAATAATAAAGCTTTAAATGTCTTTTACTGCCAAGAGTCAATGGGCTTCAGTGTTTGAAGACCACTGTATTTTCTTAGCTAGCTCAAGAAACTATGTATATGAGGTAGACACAAAAGAACAGGGAAGTCAAAAATGAAAAAGATTTGCATGATTATGATGCTTGAAAACTCTGGTGAAAATATATTTAACCCCGAAATATTTTGTAGGTTATATATGTCAACTTTTCAAATGTTTAGGTATGTTTTCATGACATAGACAAAGAATATACAAGTAGGGTTGGAGGAAAACAATACAATTAACACTGAAGAAACACCAACAGAAGTAAGAAACAACCTACAGAAAAGAAGGAAATAGTTGAGAACTCTACATCAGACAAGAGGTTAATATAAAAAATTAATTAATTAATTGATTTTTGGTACCAGGAATCAAACTCAGGACCTTGCACCTTCCAGGCAGGTGCTGTGCCACTGAGCTATATCCTCAATCTTAGTATTCAAAATTTGTAAGAAATTCAACACCATAACAAAAGCTAAACAAAACAAAAAATCAAATACACAAAATTCCACAAATAAGCCAACTAAAAATTGCCTGAAAATATCTGAATAGATATTTTTTCAAAAGGAAACATACAAATGACCAATAAATAAATGAAAAAAATCTTCAGAATTACTAATTGTAACTATTATATCTCCTCAAATCTACAGAATTACTAATTGCAACTATATGTCTTCAAATCAATCACTATGACTTTTAGCAAAAACATAAAAAAATTGCTGCCATTAACATGAAGAAAGGAAAACTCAAATATATTGTTGGCAAGAATGTAAATCAATAAATACAATATAGAAAAAATATATAGCTCCCTGAAAAAAATAAAAATAGACTAACAAATCATCTAGCAATCCCACTAATAGTTACAAAAAACCTGGAATAATCATGGCAAAAAGACATCTGCATTCTTATTCGTTGCAGAAAAATTCACAGTAGCCAAGATATGAAATCAACTGAAATATTCAGTAGTTAATAAATGGATAAAGAAAATGTGATATATGTACAATGTAGAACTATTGCATCATAAAAAGTATTATATTCTGTTGTTTGGTAAAACAACATGGATAGAACTGGAGAAAATTGGTCATTATGATAAGTGAAATAATCCAGGCACAAAAAGTATAATGCATGATTTCACTCATACAGCAAATTTTTATGATTTGTTGTCTGGATGTCCCCCCAAAACCTCATGTGGTCATATGATTGTTTTGAAAGTAACTGAATCTAGAGTGTGTGATTGATTTGTAGCACAATTCAGGGTGCTGAGCACTAGGATAAAGGCTGAGTGAATCCTGGACCAGTCCACTGATTAGATTGGCACCAATGTAATCTTGGTCGACTAGATACAATAGAAGAGACAGAAAGAGCTCCCCTTCTGTTTTCTCTCTCTCTCTCCTCTCTCTCTCTCTCTCTCAGTTATCACTTTTGCTGTCTTCTGCCACCATGAACAGTTGCCCCTCTGCCATGTGCCACCCTGCCAATTATGGACTGAAACCTCTACCAAGTTTAAGTTAAATAAACCTTTCCCCCCTTTAACATTGGGTGCTGGATACTTTGTCTCTAGAATGAGAAAAGTAATAAGACAGGAATTTTTTTTTAAAGTTGGTCTCATAGAGATTGAGAATAAAATAGTGGCTTTTAAAGACTATGGATAGTAGGTAAAAAAGAAATTTGAGGATAGTTTGATCAACAGATATAATGTTACAGTTAGGCGAACAGAACTGTGTTTTGTTGTACAGTTGGGTAATTGTAGTTGCACTGTAGATCTCAAAATAAGTAGAAGAAAAAAATATTAAAGGCATTCATTAAAAAGAAATGATGTAAGTTCGGGGTTATGGATACGCTATTTATTCTGACTTCATCCTTCCATGATGTTTAGGAGTGGAAATGTCACATTGTACTCCATAAATATGTACAATTATGATATGGACATCAAAAGAACAAAAATAGTAATTGAAATTTACTTATTGGCTCCCTATCATGTGGCTACTCCAAGAGAATATACATTTTAAATGAGAATAAATAACATGAGAAATACATTATGTAATTTCACATAGCAGAAAGTTTAGTGAAAAAGTATAGGAAATGATAAATGCCTACAGAGAGTTGTGACTGAGATAGGTTTGTCTGGCAATACTTCTATGAAGAAATAATTCTGCAACAGAGGTCAAAGAAGCAGACAATTATTTTAGGATCTGAGATAAGAGTGTTTTGTATATAAGTAATCAAAGTCATGAAGCTTCCAGAGGAGGAAAGATTCTGAAGTATTCAGCAAGAACAACAAGACCTGTTTTTCTGCTGGGAGGCATGGAAACAAAGGGGGAGTTTGTGTTGTGTGGTAGGGAAGGACAATAAAAGGTTTTTTTGGGAAAAAAATTTTTTAATGGTAACTGGAAATCTTTAGGATGTTGTAAAAGAAAAACCCAATGGACTCGCTTTCTAGTTTAGAAATATGCTCTGGGGCCCTGTAAATAATGAATATAGCAGAAGGTGTGGGGAGGGAGCAGAGAAAGAGGCGGCTAGTTTATGAGCACAGTGAAACGCTCAGAAGGGGCCCGCAGCTGTGAGGTGATGGAGGTGATTCAAGTCTCAACATGTTTGGGGGTAACGCCAACAGAACTTCACTATAATGTATGTGGAGTAGGTGAGAATGAATTGCTTCTAGAATAATTCCCAGTTCTGGGTTGGATGCCTAAGTGACTGGCACTGATATCTGAGGTGGCAAAATATGCAAGATATTTTATCAATTTTCCTGTCACTGGAACAAAACAGCCAACACCCACAACTTAGCGAAGAAGAGGACTCACCCCTTCCTACCAGATCCCACCTCTGAACACGAGATTTTAAGGGATATTCTAGATTTAAATCATGACATTCTGGTCCTGGCTCCCAAAGGTTCTATCTCATTAAGCAAAATGCATTAGTCCCTTCGTTAGAGTTGCTGCACTTTTCACACTTAACAGAATTGCTGAAAAGGTCAAGTCTAAAGTTTCCTCTGAAATACAGTGGAAATGCTTAGCTGTGAGCCCCTGAAAATCCTTTAAAAAAAAAGTTAAATATCTCCAATATAAATGGCACATGATCAATACTCCCATTCCAAAAAAGGACAGATAGAAAGGAATTGGTTCAAAGCAAGACTGAAATCCAGCAAGGAAAACATTAAATCCTGCAGTTCCACGTCCCTGGGAGGTTGCAGCGAGCACTGAAAGGCTTGGCAGCCCCGCTGCTCTGGCTTTTCTTTTGCTTGGCCCTCCCTATTGCTTGTGGTTTTCCTCAGGAGAGATTCCCTGATCCCGGCATCTCCAACTTCTCAGTGTTGCCACTGCACTTTCCTTTTCACTCTCATGGTTTCATACACTGCTCTCCCAGAAGTACAGGAAGCAGTCCCCCAGGCCTTCGTCTGAAACCTACTTGTGATCTCTGCGATCGTACAAATCTTGAATTCTGTGTGCCTGTAAATGAGCCCTATGCAGTTGACACCAGATTCTAGCACTAGCTAGGGCAGAAGCTGGGTTCTCTTAGTTCTGCAGCAGCCTCTGAGTGGCTGGATGCACAAACCTGGGGAAACATTTCCTTTTGAGGTCCCAAATGAGCAGGCAACTCTGGGGCTTCTTTCTGAAATGAAAACTCTCCAATTTTGCATATTTGAACCTATGATGGTGACTCTTTTTGCTGACTCTTGAGATATCATCAGTCTTCTTTCCTACTGTCTTGGTACAAATTTCTTGGCTTTTTTCAAATACTAATCTTTTCAACAATCATGCCCTCATTTGCCTCAAATTTTCAGATATTTTCTTCCTGATAAATTTGGAAAATTTTTAAATCTTTGCCTCTACCTTTTGATCCTGAATCTCACCATGAATTTGTCTAAAAGTAGACAACATTATACATGACACAGCCTGAATGTTGACATGTCTAGAAATTTCTACCACCAGATCTGCCTACGACTCTTAGTCTTAGACAAAATCTCAGGACATAGGCAATAGTAGACAAACTTTTTGCCAGAGTATGCCCCAGGTGAATTCTAGAGCACCAGGAAATGTAGTCCATGTTCCTAACTGAGTCCTGAGTCCAATCTTTACAGACCACATTCCTATCAGAATACTGGTCTTCTGAGCTTTGACAGTAGTATGAAGCTCTGTTCATAGCATTGGAGAATTCCTCTCCAAAGCTTTCCAACCTCTTCCAGCAAAGAAGTGCAAAATGTTTCTGAACTACCTGGCCAAGTACAGTCACACTAAGGATCCTGTGGCAGTTCACGATCATGGCACGGCACAAAGGATGAACAGTTACTCAAAGTCAGTGTTCATTTCAAACTCCAAGAGGGCCAAGAGGGACTGACTGGTCTTACCCAGGACCCTTTGATGTGAGTGAGTCTCACAAAGACTCAAACTGGTGCTTCTGTGGCTTTTTATTGATAGAATCAGGAAGGACAGGGATAGATTGGGATGGTCTGTTACATGATTAATCTTAGGGCCAATCTTAATGTTATAATGAATTATGAGGAGGAGATGGCCAGAGCATTCATCCCTTAAGGCCATGTGTTCTGATCCTACTTGGAGTTTTAATCTCTTCCATGCATTCCAGAAGTTTTGAGTATGTGGCTCATACACAGAGTTCTTTACCTCTGTATTTCCATCTCATGTCTGCCTCTGACAAGCACCTCCACAGAATTCCACTCAGGTTACCAATCATTCTATATTAGTCAACTTTGCCTGCATCGGAGAAAAATATCCAAACCTACAATTGAAAGAGGAAATGTTTATTTGGCTCAAGTTTTCTGTGGGTTTAATTCAAAGTTGATAACATTCAAAGTAGAAATCACATGGTGGAAAGCGTGAAAAATAGGTGCGCATGTCCGAGCAGCCACAAAGCAGGAGAAGCAAGCAGCTGGTGATGACAACACACCCTTTCAAGTTGCATCCCTAGTGTTCTGCCCCCTCTTCAGGCCCCATTCTGAGTGTAAGACTTTGCGGGTGTATTTTAGATCTAAATCATAACAGAACTGCGTAATTTAGAAATTATTTTGGAGGTGTCCATTACACTCCCAATTGTAAATTGTGAAGTGGGCATTAAAATTCACAAATCTGGAGTTCCAGGTTCATGTTAAGACTCAGAAGTGTAAATTTTAGAATTGTTATATGTTAGATAACTTTGAGAGTCATAGTTCATTGTTAATTCACTCACGGAGAAATTATAAGATGTATGCAAGCTGAATTTTTGGATTTTGTGCCTTTTAGAGGTCTACAAGAAAAGTGAGTTGAGAAAGATACTATGAACAGGCCAGGAGCAGAAGAAAGGTTACCTGGCCAAGAGGACATAGAAAGCCTCCTTTTAAATCAGTCATTTAGAGTATTCCATCAAAATTGACTGCAATCAACAATGTCCAGTAGGCTGGTTCTCTGTAAAGAATCTCTCTAAAGTAAGGTTGATTCACATATCTGTCAATAAAGCACAGTTAGAGTCAGGAATAATGAGATTTTTCACACTTTAAGGGGTAGAATGGAGAAATAAATCAAACCTGGAGCAAAATAGGTGAATTTTTTACAGTGAAGTACACAAAACAAAACAGTTCTTAATTACAAAAAGGAGAAATAGCTGGGGAGATAGCTCAGAGGCATAAGCACCTGCCTGGAAAGTACAGGGTCCTGAGTTTAATTCCTCCGTACAAAAGAAAGGAAAAATAATAATAATAAAGGAAGAAGTGGCCCATAATTAAGTTGAAATAATGCTTAATTCATTTTTATTTGCTCAACTCATAGACATAGTTTGAAAGCTCAAATTGTATTGAAAGCAATAAATTTCACTTATCCAAGTTTAATTTGTTTAACAAATAATTATATTTTCTATATACTTGGCCCTGTTTTAAGTGTAGCAATTGCTAAAACATTAAGGAAGAAGGATTAACCTGTATTATGGAGCTTATGAAAAGCAATTCCCTTCTTTAAGAAAATTTAAAAATTCTCCTTTCCAAACAGCATTTAAATCTAAAGTTTTGGTGTACTGTTGAAAAAAATTCAAGCCTACTAGCTTTTGCATGTGAATGTTTCTGAGTGTATACACATACATGATGTACTTATTATGCATTCATATTTTAATAAAAGCTTCCGTTACTTTGTATATATACTTTGTCCTTCTCTCTTTTTTGCTTTAATGCTATATTTCAAGATCTTTTTATGATAACATGGATGACCTACTTTATTTTAAGAGAAAACTATGTTCCATGATGTGACTGTACTTTTTATTTAAGCACTCTACTCTTGACAGACATTCAGGGTTTTTTTTTTTTTCTTACCAATTTTTACTGTTGAATACTGTTGTTATTTATCACCAAAGTTCATTTATTAAGCATACTGCTGTAAACATATCTATATGTGGGGTAAATTCCTAGCAATGAGATTGTTGTAGTAAGTGTTCATCTCTACATTGGTTTTGTCATCAGAAGACATCTGATGCTTACGCAAAATATTTTTTTTCTTTCTAACATGAAAATACTAAGCAAATAGTGATCAAAGATAATTATTTTAAAATGACTCAGGATTGTAGAATATCCAGATGAAGTCATTGTCAATCTTACTTATTAGCTAAAAAAGAAGCGATTGAGAATGGTAGGGAAATATCGGAAATAATTCTGTTAATAAAATTTTATTTCCAGTTCTCATGTAAAATATATCTATTTATCAGATTAAGATAAATTGTATTTTGCCTATAGGTCTGACTCTGAAAGGGTTCAAAATTGGCTGTTAATCTATTTTGGTATTTTGCCTCCAGGATTCCCAAATCTGGAGGCAAAGTTCTTAAGATAGTAGTTGGCTAAGTGTAGATACTCAATAAATTGAAGTTATTAAGATGACATGTGACTGGTGCTAGCAGGTTTGAACTCTGACTTTAATTTGGAGATCCAAAAGGGTTTGGTTAGTTCCACACTCCTGGCCTGGTTGTCTCCAAAGAACTCCTGCTTTATAGTCTTGTAGCTAAAAATTTGATTTACCACTAGAATATGTTAGTACCTTTTATCACAGGCCAGACACATGGTAACCAAACTCACAAGACTAATATTTAGAAAAATGCTGCAAATGCAGTAGTTTACAGTGAGAGTTATAACTGTTGAGATTGCTTAGTCGTGCCCAATATCTTCTCTACTGGCTTTTAGGCCACAATTTTATATGCCAAATTGCGATCTAAAAGTCACATAGTGGGCATAAAATTAATGCGAGTTACAAGATTTCAATTTTATGTAAATATGGAATGCATTCCTTTTCAAACTACTTCCTAAGATTGAAGATATTAATTTCTGGATACAGAGTGGCAATTTCCTCTCCTGGACAGTTACTCAGGATGGCACTAGTCAATTTATGTATTTATAATTGCTTTTTATTGCACTCATACTAACTCTACATTCTGTTACACATACAATTTTCTTAGAGTATTAAAAGTTTCATTGGGTGACAAACACTGTTGGCATAATATAGATTTGCATATTTCTCCTTTTATCTTCAGTAGTTTGATTATATAGTTTGGAGGTTTGCTCTGAAATTTATTGTACTTCGTTCATTTGCTACTTCCTAGAAATTCCTTTATTTGGCCCTGAAACTAGTGAAAGTAGTAGTCAATAGTAACATTAAAGATCCTACAGTACTTGATAACTGTAATGCCCTTTGGATCTTAAATATTATAAGGAGAGTGAAAAGACTTTCTAATTTAATGAGTTTGTTACTTTCCAGGAGTGTAAGAGGGTACAGTAGATAAACAGTAGACAATGGGGTAAGATTTGGGTGTTTATATCAGACCACTGCCATTCTCAGATTCAACACATGACCATACCTGCATGTGTCTGTATGTATTCCTATTTCACATGGCTTTATGTATATTAAAAATGGTAATTTTGCACTCATACCTTCAAGTACAAGTAAATGAATTTTGATTTGTTCTCATCTTTCCTCATTTGGTACTCCTTTCTCTAATATTGAAATATCAGCTGCCCTCTATCAACAATAAATTTCTTTATTTGCTTAGTAAGAATTACATAAAGAAGTTTCTGAATTGTTAATTCATATTACAATGGGAAAACAAACAAATTACAGTTTAACGCTTGCCTACCTTCTTTAGGTATTCAACATAAAGGTCTAAATTGAATTACTGTTCTCAAATGTACTAAAGTTTTCTCCCTCCCTCCTTTCAGTGTGGTTATGTTATTCATATAGAAAAGAACATGCTCGTATCTGGTCAATCTCCAAAGATTTCAAATTAAAACAATGACAGTAGTAAAAGATAAAGTAAAATAATCATCCATAAGTGAATCATGATAAGAAAGCAATAAACCACTGGGGCAACATTTTGCCTTATAATACAATGCAAACTAATACATAAAGAAGTAGTAATAAAAATGTAATAAAATTATGATCATGGGGTAAACACCAGAGTATCATTTCAGGAAAAATCATCAACTGTCAATAATTTACTGTGTTTAAGTTTTAAAATAAACCAAGCATTTCTCTAAAAAGAGAGCTATTCAATTCTGAGAAGAAAATAGTAGCTTTACAGTATAGAAACTTGGCAGGTACCATCTTAACTAAATGGTCAAAGTGAAAATCACCATTAATGACAATGTGGCCCCTGGTAGCATGTACAGAAATGTAGCATCTTTTTGACATATTGCTACCAAAAGAAATACAGTCTGAATCTAATCACGAGGAGCATCTAACAAAACCAAATTAAGGGAGAGTCTACTACCCGAAATCCTCATTTATTTAAAAGATGGGAAAATCAGATAGTTTAAAGAAATCTTGAGGAAATGTTCCAGATTAAAGTAAGCTAAAAATTCATTTCAGTGTTAATTTTCTAACTTTAACAATTGTACTCTAGTTATATAGATGCTATAGGATGCATTCAGGGTGTAATGACCATAGAACACTCTAGTTACAAAGGACAGTGTCCTGCTTCTAAGAAATACACACCAATTTGGGGTTAATCGAACATCACAGCAAGAAATTAATTTCAAACAGATCAAAAAAATTAAAGAGAAATAAATGTGATGCCACTGCAATATTTCTATTCATAGGTATAGGATCTGGGTGAAAAGTACAACAGAATTCATTGTACTATGTGTTATATAAAAAAATGTTATGTTTTCTATAAATTAAGCTATTTCAAAATAGAGTTAAATATGTGCTGAATAAAATATTCTGAGTACTTTTATTCTCCAGCCATAAGCTATAATACTTTTCCATCAATAGATTCCATCAAGATACTTGGAAGAGACTATACTGTGTTATTACTTGAAAATACACTATTTTCTTTACCTTTTAGATGCATTTTCAGTATTAGTTGAATGAATGAATGAACTACAGAATTTAACATAAGGAAAGAAGAAAATGATATAGAAAAAACTGACAGAGGAAATGATGGATTGAAATAGAAGAAAATATGTTATTTTCTGGGTATTTAGCGATTACTACCAATTAAATTAGAAGGAATACACAAAAATATGTCACTAATCACAATAAATATATATGTACCTTTAAATCACCTGCATGTGTATATATATATATATATATATATATATATATATATGTATTTATATATCTATACCACTGAGCAACCTTTTCACATTAAAATATTATATTTTTGTACATGAGAAAATATTATAAAAGTCATTCTTATGGTGACCCTTTTGTTTTAAAAAATGTTTCACACTGAGGTATAAAAATTACTGCAAATAGTAATCTGTTATTTCTTTTAAGCTCCTGCTGGATTTTAATTTTGCATAAGCTGACAGCAAATTTTGTAAAAGCTTAAATTATTTTCACTTTTAAAGTGTGATGAGTTATGCTACAATGGGTTTGCCATAATAAAGACCATTTTATTTTCATTTTGCTTTCAGTTCTCTTGCCTTTTCTGTGGGTGGTGGAAATCTCTACTATCTCGAAACTTAAGTTCTTTTATTCATAATATTTAAAATATGGTTCTGTGTTTCAACTGAAGAATCAAGATGCACTTTGTTCTCCCCAAAATGCACTTTCACTTATGGTTAAGTTTTGGTTTTTGTTAGAGTGCCCTAACATTTAGCACCACTAAAATTTTCATGGCTTTAAAATGAAAAATTGACTCAATTTCTTCTAAACTGGAAGCTTTCTTCCTACTAGACACCAATTTTGCTTCCAAAAACAACTATTCATGTATCAATATACTTTTGTGAGGATCTAAACACAAATACATAGTTGATCACTGAGCCAACTACAAGGTGTTGATAAGCCAGAGGGTTATTTTTTAGTGTAGTATCCTCTTTGTCAGAATTTTTATTTTCTTGAAATTTAGTGCAATAGTATAAAACTTTTTTATAGTTGATACATAATGTATGATTGTCCATAAATCTGAACTTTGCCTGGCATTAGAAGTGTACAAGCACCATGGTGTAATAAATTTATTACAATGACTGATTTAATAGCCTCTCACAGTTTAAGTTCAAAGTATTAGAGCTTTTGGAATGCTTTAAAACTGAGTTCCAGGTATTCTATCACTTTCCCCCGTTTAAACAGAGATAAAATAATTGAAAATCAGTTAATCTACAATTGTTCAGCTTTTCCTCTTCCACACAGAGAAATTCAGTTGAAAGTCAACTGACACAACCAAGTCATAAAGTGACATTTTTCTCCTATTAGTATATCATCCCAAGACTAGTTAACACTCAGGGAATACTGAGAATAAAATCAGGGTAAATATTTTTGCAGTTGTGAATATAATAAGCATTAGGTTAATTTTCCTTTGCAGAATCCAGCCTTAAAGTATTGCCACCCTCTCCCTGGGGTCACCGATCCAGAGTTAATTCAGGGTAAATCTACAACCTTAGCTAGAACATCAGGAAGGAAGGAACTGTCTGTCCTTGCCATGGTGTTTTGAAGATGAAAATTAGAGTGCCTAGGGGTCACTACAGAAACTAGCACTGTCCTAGCGTAGAGCAGAGCCATGCATTGGAAAGGGCCTGGCTTTGTTCCTTGATCCACCTGTACCTGAGATTTTCTATTCCTAGAATTTTCTTATGTGAGTAAATAGAGTCCATTTCTGCCATTGTCATCACGAGGTGAGTTTTAAACACTTTGCATCAAAAATGTAATAAACAACAGACTTGATTTTGTTGAAAGCAGATTAATAAACTCCATAGTACACTTGTGAAGCTGTTCAAGCATTTCAGAGAATTGTAGGAAGCCAGGGTAACAACCTGATTCAAAATGTCAGGTAAAACACTAGTCACATTATTTTGAAAAGACTCCTCACGTATTTGGGAGGATGTTCCAGATTTGGAATAAAAAGGCCTGAGTTTAAATTTTTCATCTAATACCTCTGAATACAATGCTGGTCAAGTCAATAATTTTCTTAGGTCGTAAAAGTGGCTACTACTTCTCTCACTTACTTTATAGGGCAACTGTAATGAACATATTCATAACAGATATAAAAAAGCTTTTAACACTGTAGCAGGCCCAAAAAGAAATAATTGGTAATTATAAAAAAAACACAATTTCCTGCTAATGGCAAGTAGTTTGTTTTCATCTTAAATTGCTCTTTTTCCCACTAGGTAATCTGTTTAGGGTTTACCATGTTCTGAAGATTATTTGACTTAGAATTGGGAAATAAGTGAACATGCAATGCTAAGAAGGAATAGCAGCTTATCATTCAGGGCTGAAAAGTATTTCCATGCGAACACTTGAGAAAATTATTTTCACATATGGACCTGAAAATTAATAGAAAGTTTCCTTCATAGAGAATGTAGCAATATTCCTTAGAAAAAAAAATAAAGTTCGATTTTTTTAATTTTCAGAAATTTAAGATGCACCTTAACTGTTTACTTTTATACATCTTTCTTTCTTTCTTCTTTCTTTCTTTCTTTCTTTCTTTCTTCTTTCTTTCTTTCATTCATTCATTCATTCATTCATTCATTCTTTCTTGGTACTGGGGATCAAACTCATGACCTCATGCTTGCCAGGCAGGCATTTATGCCACTGTGCTAAATCCCCAGCCCTATACATCTCTTTAAACATAAAAAGAGCAAACAGATGAAGCTGTAAAGAAATGAAAATCAAGTACTGTATATGAATTTGTCTAAAAAATAGTAGAAGCTTAACCATAATGTGACTGGAAGTGTTCCTGTGTAGAGAAACTTAGAACTGAAATTTGTGCTGAATCATTATATAATAACAGTTTCAGAAAAATTTAAAATAAGTTTGTTATAAATTAAGATTCAGAAGACAACCTAAGGAATTTGAGTCTATCATAGGCATTCACATTTTTAGATAGCTGCTACCATTGTTCTTCTGTACACCAAATTTCAGAACCACAATGTTACATGGCATTTCATAAAGATAAAATAAAATGTACTCACAATAACATTACAGTGTTTCAGGTAAGCAGCTCTAGTAAAGATGAAATCAAGGCACTAAGGGAAAATGCAGTACAGTGTTCTTCCCACCTGCGAGCACCTGCGCTGTCAAAACCATTATAACACACTGCTTCTCTCTGCCTCTGACTAGCCAGGGAATTCCACGGCAGCACCTTCACTGCGCAGTTTGTTCACAGAGCCCACCCTATGACTCTGCCACCTACCACATCAAAGTATCCAGATCTGAGACCTCAGAAGTTAAATTACATGCAAACATGGAGATCAATTCTTTTCTGGTTTTGGTACCAGGAGTCAAACTCAGGACCTCACATTTGCCAGGCAGGTGCTGTGCTCCTGAGCTATATCATCCGCCTGAATTGAGTGTTCAGAGAGCCAGACTCTGAGAAATCTTGTACTCCTGATGATTTTGACTTTTCAACCTGTTCGTGGATGCTGAAGATCAATGAAGATTAAAGGCCAAAATGAGGCATGTGCATTATTGCTACCTTTAGATTGATGACCCTTAACTAATATTTCTAGACATATCTTTCCCTGAATTCAAATTCATATCCCAACCGACTGCTGGACATCTCTGATTGGGTTTTTAATGGTCATTATTCACTCATGTAGAACAAAACAACACTTTTGCACCTTCTTGGGATCCTCCAAAACCCAGGTCACTGTAAATGACAAGTGCACCCCTGTAGTGGCTGAAGTCAAAGACATTAAGAGTCATTCTTCATTCCATTGTCACGTGTCCTTATTGCTAGGAGAGTCCCATCACTCTACCCTATTAGCAAATCCTACAACCTCTACAGCCAAATATAGCACTTGTTATCTGGCACATATACATTTGTTTAGTAAATAAAATCACCACTACCACATTTATCAAAATCACTAGTCATTAAAATTTAGGCTAACAAAAAATAAACCTTATTGGCTGGGGATTTAGCTTAGCGGCAAAGCACCTGCCTGGCAAGTGCAAAGTTGTGAGTTCGATCCCTGATACCAAAATAAATAAATAAACAAAATAAAATAAAATAAAATAAAATAAATCTTATTCTCTTTGTTTCCATTCCTGCTCCACAAAAACTCATTCACAACTCAACACTCAGAGTAACTGTTTAAAAATCACAATCAGATTCTATTTAAAACTAGGATGATCACATGACCCACTTGATTTAGAATAGCCTCAGCTTGTCTGTTGTCATAATGTATGAATTAGGAAAAATATCTTTTTGTGTTAAAAAATGCTGATTTGGGCAATAAATTACATGATTACTGTATTTAAAAGCTTTCAGCGCTTTCATAATGAAGTTATAATGAAATGCAAACATCCGCTCAGGATGTTAGTGTTTAATGGTATAGTCTAGCCCTGCCCGTTCACCAGCTTCATCTCCTGAGCTATACTCCTCCATCAGTGTTATGGTTTATATCTAGACATCTCCCCAAACCTCATAGGTGCAAAGGTAGGGCTTTTGAACGGTGATTTGATTTGGCATTACAGCCAAATGTGTTCTTAGCGGGGAGTCTGGTTAGAAGAGGCAGATGGGGACACTTGATCTAGAAGGGTCCATCTCCCTCCTGTGCTCCACACTTCACTCCCTGCTTCGACCATGAGGAGAGCAGCCATTTTTCTGCCATATCCCTGTGCCACGCCATCTTACCTTGGAGCCAGCTGACTACTGACTAAAACATGAGCCAAACAAACCTCTCCTTTTTGTTGCAGGTGGTGGGTATGTTGCCCAGTACTTAGAAAAATGAATAAGAAATTCAATAAGCTTTAATCACATTTGCTTCATTGGGTCCAGCTGAAATCTCTTGAACAAGAGCTTTTCTTCTCCTAGAACCTTTTTCTTCTAACTCCATGCTACTTCCATCCTCTTATTTTAGTCACATTTTTATTGTCACCACCTAAGATAACCTCACCTCTAACCACTCTATTTAAATTAAATCCCAACCATTATCTGTCTTTGCCCTGTATTTATTGTTATCTATTTGTAAGGTTTTATGTATCGTATGATACATTTTGTTTCTTCATTTACTTATTCATTAGTGGTAAGTTCTATTATAATATAATTTCATGAAAACAGAGATTTTATCTCTTTTGTTCACTATTTCGTTAATAGTGCATAAAAAGAAAAGAGACTGGTACTAGGGAAACCCTTAGGAAATGTTGGTTGAATAAATGAAGGAAAAAATGAATAAGCCTCCCTTAGAGAAGTTCTCTTTTATCTAAATAGAAGTTATAATAAGACTATGCAAATTTTTCCTTTTTTAGTTGAATCTCCATTTAAAATTTCTGACATGATTTTTACAAAAAATTCAAATTCAGATATTTTCATTCTCTGCTTCATTTGTTTATATTTTGCTGAGATATTGCAAAGCCTTCCTCCAAATATTTTCTCAATTTGGGCATACGCTGAACAGTTGCAAATCTGTCTTAAATTTAGTGCCAATTCAGTCTTCATCATTCTTCAACCCAGATTCTGAGCTTGTCTTATGATGACACTAGTTGTACCTCTAAAAAACTTCATACTTTAACTTTTGAAAGATTGCTTATCTAAATATTACTGAAGCCAAATCATATGGCTGCTCTGGGCCCAGGGCATGAGGGCAGAAGCCATTTTTTATATTATTATTATTAATTATTATCATTATCATTATTTTGGCTTCATTGGAATTCCTAAGGAGTGTCAATCTGCTACCCACCTCTCCACCTTTCCATTCTATAAGCTAAGTACCAGTTCCTCTTACCTTTGACCTAGCACTCATGAGGAATCCTTTAGCCAATTGTTTCTCTCTGGATTTCTTTGTCCTTTGACTCCAGGAAAGTCAAACATCAATGTAATACCCTATTTTCACTTTTGCTCCCACACTTGGGAGAGATGCAGAATTTGGTGGTTCCGAGCAATGACTCGGGCTGCTCTGTTAACTCTCTTACCTACAAATTGTGTCACTGTGGTTTATATTCTACTTTCAAGACATCTAAGGAGAGCATCTACCTCACGTAAATAATGTCAGGTATGCATGAAACAATTCTCATGTAGCACTTAGTGCAATCATTAACACATATTAACTGAACAATTAATAAAATTAGTTGCTTTTATTACTGATGCATGCATTGACTATTACTGTTTTTGCAATGTGTTTAAAACAGCAGCAGGACTGGTGCATAAGTTTCACTCTGTCTGTAAGAAGGCCCAGCCATTCAGTTGGTGGAAACGGATTGACAGCAGCTATTTGTGTAGAGAGGTCTGTACAAAAGCCAACAGAGCTACTTCAAGAATGAGGCCAAAGTTTCTTCAAAGTGTGAGTTTAACTTTTATTCTAGTCCAAGAAAAGACCTGATGTAACTTGGTGGATTTTTATTTCCTTGAAAGCAAAGGAAAAAAATCAAATTTTAATAGGTATAACATTTGTAATGGCTTTGTATCCTTACTGACTTTGCCTCCTCTCTCTGTTTACCTCTTATAGTTCTCAAACCAGTATGTCTTGAACACTGTGCTTTTACTTTCTTTCAAGTGAGATCACCATAGAACTAGTTTGAGCTCCAAATCATCCCTTGTTGCTTTAGAGATATATGCACTCAGCAGTCACATAAATTCTCCCTGCTACCACATGGTAATTCAAGCACATAGCAAAAGAATTTTTGAGTTTTTTAGCTGTCAAGCCTGACCTCAAACTTCTAGCTAACAGGTTGCTATGTAATTTTTATTTAAATCTTCATCCTTACAAGAATTTGTTATTAGGTAAAAGTGGTGTGAATTTCATACTATGACATACTCTCTTTATGTTTTCAATCTAAATATAGTTTTCTTCAAAGCAGCTTCCCAAAAGGAAATTAACATTATTTCTCTTTTTAAATTTTGAGTTTCATAAGAATTGCTCCATACATTCACTGTGCAGGATATTTTAAGATATAAAAATATTTAAAAGCTATTTGCAAAATGAAACTGACAATAATAAAATATTCTGATATTGTCGGCCTCTGTTTTTTCTGCCTCAGGGGAAACAAGATTCTGTTTATTGAAGACATAGCAATATTTATGCCCTTCCTTCATGGTAGCCCATTATCACAACCTGGCAGATTCAGCTGAATCTGAACAAATTTGGTGAAATCAGTTTTTTCTCCCCTTTGGCCATTTCAAACAAAACATAGATATACTATGTCAAGGGTATGCAGAACTGAAATTTATTAAACCATTCAATATTTTGCAATAAAATTATATGTGATATAGAATATTATTAATAAAGCTAATTTGAAATGCACCATTTACGATGGAATTTTTAGTCTATTAAAAATAAATTTGGAGGTAAATTGAGACTAATTTCAGCTGTGAATTACAATAAGAGTTCACTCAAGATTTATTTTGGCCAAAAATTAAAGTTTGAAGTTATAGTATTTGTTTATAATGGCTTTATAGTTTTTTACATGATCTACTATTCATTTCTAGGCATATGACAATCTCAGAAATAGATAAGACCCTGACCATTGCATATCCTGTAAACTTTATAGAAATGCAAAACAGATATGTTGCTCAGATCAGTCAACAAATGGTTCAGCACTTGTTAATAGAGGATGCTTAGCACTTACCATGCAAAAGCATCTGCACTTGATCAAGTCTGAATTCATTTAGGAATTAGATTGGAATAAAGATGCAAGTGGCATCCCATATCCCTGGGGAAAGCATGGCTATTTCAATACCAATTGATTTCCCATTTGGAAAAACATAAAATCAGATCACATACTACTAAGCACATCAGAATAAATTCCAAGTGGAATCCAATATTTAAGTACAAAAAATCTAATTGGTAAAAATTTTAGAAGAAACAAGAGAAGGACATTTGTATTACTTTGGGTTAGGGGTAGTCTTCTGAAATGATACACACATCCTAGGGAGAATATTGGAGTGTTTTACTGGATTAAAAACATTAGGATTTGGTGTGACAAAATTACATAAAAATAGCAATCATGGAATAAGAAGAAAATAAATTATGTAAAATACTCTTAGGTTGGAAATTGTACAGTGAGTCCAAGATGTAACATACTCACAAATGAAATATCAATCAAAATATAAATATTAAAAGCAGATATATGAAAGCAAGTGATATGTCTCTTAATCTCCCAATTCACGTCATAAAAGGATCTGGGCAGTTGTCGGCAAGAGGGATATGGAATGGAAACTTTAGGAAATATTTGTAAAAAAGACATTTGGAGTAAATTGCTGCTATCCTGGGAAAGAAAATGCATAGTGCCCTCTGTTATCACAAGACTAATGTCTTTCTGACTTTACTGGCTAAAAAAGAGAGCCCACTGATGTAGAATTGTTTCAGAGGTAACAGCTGTGCTTCATTTGCCCTGGGGAAATATCAAAACTGAAAAATGGGCTCATTAGCTGCTGATCTGATGAGTCACAGAATTTGCTTTTGGGTTAGGATTCATCTGTTTTCTCTGAAGGTATCAGGGAAATAGGTCAAATTCCTTAAGTGATTGGGAAAAGTTCATATCCTAGATGTGAACTACAAGATTCCCAGGTCAAAAGATGAGACCACCCGGGAGAACTAAGGCAAAATAAAAGGTGTAAGTCTAATTTAAGTTTCTGCCAAGCACCACCCCCCCAAAAGGAAAAAGAGACTGAACAACAAAAACAACGCATCATTATTTCGTGATATCACGATTCCTTTTTTTTTGCAGTGTTTATCACTGATTAAGATATTTCCACAATCTCCCTTTAAGTTTCTTTTTTTCCTCCTCAATATTGCGATCTCCCAGGGACCAGAAACTAAAGTTACCAATGGTGGAAAATTAGAAGAAAGATTAAAAAGACAAACACAATACACTTTCCTAATCCCTCCTCCACACAAGCCGGAACTTTAAAACAACATTGGAATTTTGAGTGAGTACACCACACTCTAATTTCATATTATTTGCATTCTCTCTCTCTCTCTCTCTCTCTCTCTCTCTCTCTCTCTCTCTCTCTTGAAACAAAGTCTCACTATGTTGTTCAGACTGATCTTGAACTCACTATGCAGCTCAGGATGGCCTCAAACTCACAGCAATCCTTTTGCCTCAGCCTCCCACATGCTAGCATACAGGCATGTGCCAAAATGCCTGACTGTAACCTTCTAAATCTACACTATTTGTGTTACCTAAAAGTGACCAGAAATAAAATAAAGCAAACCATTCCCCAAGGGGAGGGGACAAACATGTCCCACTGAATAACGAGAAAATGAAAAGATGAGAAAATACCCATGATAGTAGAATTCAGCCTCAGAGTCCTGCTTATTCAAGATTGAAAGGGAACCAGAATATGGGAAAAAAGGAGGAGAAAAGGATCAAAATGTTAGAGGCATATGAACCAATTTCCCACTACAAATGTATTCATGATGTTTCCCAAACATGCATTAATAAAAAGGGAAGGGAAAAATACACTGGTTGCATTTATAGTACAAATAAATGACCAAAGTATAAATCTGAAATTCTTAAAGACTACATGCACATTTAGGTTGTAAAGGAATATAAATATTCAGTAGAGTGGGAAATTATGCTCAACTCAAAAAGTAATCTAGTAAAAGCAATTTAAAGCAAAGTAAGATTTTTATTAACCATATTAGGAAACATTATTCAAACTAGTAATATATAATTTTCACAAAAATATAAGGAAAGAAATACTTTAAGATAGAGCTATAAGCCTACCCATTTTAGAAGAAAATTTAGTAGATACTCTCAGATTTTTAAATGAGTATGCCATCAGTCCCAGGTATTCCATGAATTTTATACATGTGTCCCTAGAGATATTCATTTATTTTATAGGATACCTATTATGCCAAAGAACAGTGCTCTAAGCTGGAAAAATTTATGAAAATTAAAAGACAAAACAAAACTAATGAGAGATAGTTGTTTTAGTCAGTCTTTAATTTTTAGAGTAGAAGATAATAAGAATGATTGTAAAATGAAGAAAATAGCAGTTTAGGTGAGAATGAGTCACGGGCAAATGTGGTAGTGTCTAATGGACCTGAACTATAAGTCTTTGAAGCTAGAAAAATTTCAAGTGTTTTGGTCAGGGTGTGCTCAGGAAGGAGGTGACAGGAGCAAGGACCATGTGGAGAGCATGAGGTCTCTGAGAGAGGAAGCGTCTAATACTAAGGTTGTGAGGTAGGAAGCTCAGAGTGTGTGAGTAAGGGAAGGACACACTGGAATTCAGAGCACAAAGGAAAGGCTGGGCTTTAAGTAGGAGGGAGGAGAACAGGAGAACCGGCGATGAGAGAGAATGTGTGAAGGACCATCGGGGTGGGTTAGAAAGTGGCTGGAGTAGTTTTCTTCTTGTTTTTTCCTTGCTTAAGTATCTCATTGGGCTGGGAAATACTAGCTACAAGTGACAATGACCTTGTGGGGGAGGAAGGTTGGAAATTTTAAGAAGACAGAAGCTGTAAAATGGTCATCTAGGAGACCTGTGAGGGAATTGACTGTGAAACATGGTGCTCTCATTTGGATCTAATACGTCCTCCAAAGGTCCTTGTGCTGCAGGTCTGGTTGTCTACTGGGCAAAAGGGGAAACTTTAAGAGATGGAGCTTAGTGGGAGATAACTTTTAGGTCACTGAGAGTGTCCCCTCTAATGGAATTTGAGGATGGTATTTCTCTCTTCTCCGGCTTTCCTCTTTTTTCCCTCTTCCTCCTCCTTCTTCTCTGTCTTACTGCTTCCCTGACTTCATGAGGTGAGCACTTTGCTCCACCATGTTCTCCTCCCCTTGTGCTCCCTCACCCCAGGTACCTGTGCATCAGTCATAGACAGCAACACACAAAATAAACTTTTGTTCTTTTTAGGTTGCTTATCTCAGGTATTTTGTTGCAGTAGCAGAAAGTTGACTGCCACCAGGACTGCCTCCTAAGAAGCCTAGCAGTAAGTTTAATAATTATTAACATGATGTGATAAGATTGGCCAGCCTGGTTGTAAGGTTTTATACAAATGTGTGCAGTTGTACAAATGTGGCTAGAAAATAAACAGAGATTTGGATTTAAACAGGGCTAATGTTTATCAAATGGACAGTGTGAACTGAAAAAGCCCAAGGATACTGAGGGTAAGCATGTATCCCATATATGAGGGTGATTTTTTATGAATGATTATGCATACAAATTAGTCAAGAAGGTAATAAAGTGGGAGGAAAGTAGTTCCCACCAGAAATGCTGACCACTGGGAACCGCAGAAGTGGACTAGAAGGTAGAATGATTACAAAAGGTAGAATATTCCCTGACACATGGTAGTCGCCAGTAAAACAATATAAAATATTTATATGTTGCTCATGGAGAACAAAATAGCGAATTGGGGCACATCCTTATTTGTAATATTAAGAAATAATTAAAATCCATAGGGTTGGTCAGGTGATATACGCTAACATAATACTGATAATAAATAAGACAAAGTGAGTCATAATACAGCATAATAGATCAAATCCAATTTATGTGAAAGCATACCAACACAGTCAAAAAGGACATATATATGGATATGGATATAAAATACTACAAAAAGATTTGAAGTGAGTTTCTAATTGAGGGGGAGAATGAAGAACAACATGCAAACTGAAAACTCTGTGGGAAAGGCTCCCTATCTCTGCTCCCTAAGCAGGACAGATGTCACAGTGCAGTGCCAGGGAGACATGGCAGCTCAATATAACCGCTGAGTGAATCAGTAAGTAACTTTCACCTTGGAGTCCACAGTTCTCGTCAGTAAAAGTATAAGACACTGTTAGTCTACTGGACATGAAGTTTAAATCAACCAACCAACCTTATAAACAAGTGAAAAAACAATACTGCTAAAAGTCTATGAACATATATTTTGAATTTAAGCAAGATTTCCAAGATATCAGCAGATGAAATGAGAAATTTCAAAATTCTCTCACTTCCGCTGAGTTAAACTATTTTATTACTTACTTATGTGAAGCACAAGTGTATGCTGCACTTGCTTTAATTTAAAGACTAATCAAAGGGTAGTCAGCTGCCCTTGTTCTTCTATAAACTTCTTTTTGTTATTTCACAGCGTATTTTCAAAAACCACTCACCGTATAGAGTAAGATGACTGCTCACGTATATAAATATGAGATAATCACATTATGGTGATTAAATTGAACCATAAATCCCATTAAATTTACTTCTGTAATGTCATTTTTTCTCTCTCCTACTTTACTATCAGTTTACCAATCTGATTTTCTAACTTTAATGTTTGCTGTTTATACACATATTTAGGTGGAAAAGTCTTATAGCAACACAAAATCAAACATAAAAATTACTTTGTGTTTAAACTTATGTTTCATGTAACAGATTAATTTCTTTTGTTAGAAACAACATGCAGGTTGTTATTGAAAGAGAGAAGGAGGGAGAGAGGAGGGAGAAAGAGAAACAGAGAGAGCTAGAGATCATCACTTCTTGGTGCATCCATTATGATCTTGTTCACCAGGAAATATTGTAAAACAAGTGTGAAGAGTTAGGGACTCAGGAGAGTGCAAATATATGTTTATCTTATGCATAAAGAGAAAGACAGGTCTTTAGAGCTGACTTTCCTCCAGGTTTATGAAATTTAAGCAAAGAACATTCGCCCTCTGCTGACCTCTGCTGGGTTAATTTGGAAAAACATGAGAAAATAGTAAAAATTACAGGGAGATGGGAGAATAGAGGATCAGAGAAAAAGGGAAGCGGAAGGAAGGCAGAAGGAAATGCATATTGAAGAAAGTAGACTATAGTCCAGATTCCTGCTTGAAATCCTGAATTTATTTATGTTCTTCTGTTTTATTTTTTAACTGTAATCTGAAAATGGTCTCTAGGAAAGAATTTTCTAACATCAGGCCTCTTTGTGGTGCTAAAATGACACAAGGCTAACATATTGCCCCTTTAATAGATGACTGAATTATATTTCCTAGAAAGATTAAATTTGGTTTTGAAAATTTAATAGGATTTCCCTGTTATTTTTTGTTCATTAACATAATTTAAAGTGGTCAATGCTTTCAAGTAAGGAAAATCTGCGTTTAACTTTACATTCAGTATTTGAAGTTTCAAGTTTACTGAAAATATCTACACAGTTGAAGGAAATATTAATGGAAAGTAGCAGGAGAATGTCAGAGTGACAGCACATGGCACTGCAGTCTGGCCAGCCCCAAGTCTTCTTGGCATCGTAGTTAATAGAAATGGGAAAACTTCTGTCCTTAGAGTTTTCTTGTTTTGTAACCTCCATGTGACCAATTCCTTGAGCCTGCCCATCTCTCCTGTTTCTCAGTCTGAGTCCTGAGGAATACACACATACAGTGTTCTTTTCCATAAGTTCTTTCATGTTCTTAAGATGCATTTGAGTGTGTGAAACTTTTAGGGAAAAGTTTGAGATAGAAGAGATGCAAAAACTCAGAGACAAGCTATCCACAAATAACAATTAAAGGATGAGCTTGGCATAGGCCCATGGCTTCAGAGGCTTTAGTCAGTAGCTTGCACCATTGCTGTGGGCCTGAGGTGAGGCTCAGTGTCACGGTGGAAGGGTGTGGTGAACCAAGCGCCCCACTACATAGCAGCCAGGGAGCAAAGAAGATGCGAGAGCCTCAGAGAAAAGGGCAAAGATGACATACTGTTCCCAGAGTCATGTCCACATGACCTTCAAGTCCATCCCACCTCCCAAAGCTCATTCAGTTATAAATTCATCAGTGGGTTTGCTCTTTGGTAAATCATAACACCTACAACCCAGTCTTTTCTAGCCCTCACCTCTCCCCACTGCTGCATTGGGGATCACACTTACAATACATGAATCTTTGGAGAGAACATTGGTGTTTAAACAGTAAGAGCAGCCTTACATCATCACCACCACAAGGGTCCACTCTCAGTCAGAGCGTGATTTCTGAGTACAGGAAAAATGTGAAAACATTGAGGGATGGTACCGAGCACAACCTGCATATTAAACTCTGTTGATAATTCTGTGACACATCCTCAGGCCCTATAGTTTTCTCCATTTTTATCACCATCACACTTGAAGATGCTATTTCCTGTGACCTAGATGGTAGCAATAGCCATTCAGTGGACTCTTTCTCTAAACATTTTTTCCTTCAAGCTATTTCAGAATCTTTGGAGCCACATATATGCGTATTTAAATCTTGCTTCTGTCTCTTGTTAACTGTTGATCAAGGACAAGTTGCTCTACTTTTGTGATTCACAGATTTGGTATTTAAAAATAAGACAAATCAGTTTTATGTGGGGTTACAAGCAACATGCATGCATAATTAGGGCCTAAATTATAAAAGTTGCTCAAAACTAGTTATTATTGCTACTGTCCTTTAAGCAGAAACCATTCAAACATTTTCAAAATAGAATATGTAAAATTGTTATCAAGGACTTGAATTAGAAAAGGAATGTACTGAATTTATTATAAGTATTTTGGGAAATTGGAGGATAGAGGTATCCTCCATGGCAATGGGGAGACTTCCAGAGGAAGCAAAGTCCTCAACCTTTGCTCTGGTTGGTTTTTGGGTAACTGTGGAGAAGAGTCAAAAAGTAGGATTCCTGCCTAATAGACCAGACAAACCTGTCAGGAAAGAGAACTCTGCATTCAAAAATCCCCTTTCCCATGAGATTTCATTCTCTGCATAGAATGTTTAGATTGTGTGTGTATGTATGTACATCTTGGTTTAGATGAAAAGCAGGGTTCATAAAGCCCAGTCATTTTCCTGTTAAGAACTTTTGATTGGAAGGAAAAATTTTGTCCAATTTCTTTTCCTGAAGAGCATTCCATTCAAGTGCTATCCTTTCCCTTGTGAGTTTACTGCTCTGGGAGAAGTTTTCACATTTCACAGACCTATCTTTAGCTAAGATTCAGAACATTAATAAAACCTCTTTCTTTGATTCTTTTCTTCTCAACCCACTGTATCACCTGCACCTTGGTAACATTATTTGTTTCAGGATGTTTCTACTGTCCTACCAAGTAGCTCTTGGTTTTGTTTTGTTTTGCTTTGCTTTGCTTTGTTTTGTTTTTTGGTACATGGGCTTGCTGTGTTGCCTAGGCTGGCTTCAAATTTATCACCCTCTTGTCTCAGCCTTTTGAGTAACAGTACAGCAACCTCCTGGATCAAAAAAGTCAGACACAACTGAAAATACCACTGAATGTTCTTAAGGTTTTTATGCCTGTTAAGCTAAGTAACAATCAGAAAGAGAGAACCTCCAAGGAGTAACCATAACTTCTGAGTTCTGGCAGAGGCTTGCAATGGGCAAAGCCGTGCAGTAGTGAACTCTGAACATACAGAAAGAGTTGAGGCCAGGTGAAGTTTTTAAAGGTGAAGTGAAGATGATTATATAAGACATTGCAAAACAATCATCAGTTACAACAAGGATTTACAGCAAGGTATTTCCAGTCTGGGGTGGGAAGATGACGGGACTGACTCCATGAAGAAACATACTTTGCGTGAAGTTGCAGTGACTTTCATGCAGGGTTATGGTTCTGACTGTCTTCTGCAGACTCATTGCTAACAACCAGGCAGACACGCATAAGATCCCTGGCTTGGTGATCTGCCAACTAATTTTTTTTTTATTAGAGCTTCACAAAAGTGACTCCATTTTAATTATGATCACTTTCTCATCTGAAAATATTGTTTCAGATTCCCAAGTTTTTAGTTTGTAATCCCTGAATTTGTAGTTGCAAGGAAGGCAAGTTGCCCCCTCTTATAACCTAACACAGTGGAATTTCTGTTGCTTGCATGTATAGATTCTCACTAATATGCAATTTTAAATCTATCTTATTCAAAGTATCCATACAATGTATGGTCTTTTTTTTTTCCTTATGTAAGACTCTATTTAAAGGCCTTGTCACCTTTTGGTATAAGAAGTGTCAAGCTCTTTTACTAGGCAGTGTGCCTCATTTTAACTTGATTACATCTGGAAAGTTCTTATTTGCAAGTAAGGTTCTATTCGCGGTTGCCAGAGATGCAGATGACAGCATATCTTTGTGAAGGATGCAATAATACCTCTGAGTTTAAAAGCTCTCATCAGCTTCTATATTTTATAGGATCAACTCTGGGCTGGTAACATGACAGAGTTGTCTCCATCTGCCTCTCCACATCAGAGTTTCCTCATTCAAAACACATAATTAATCATCATTTATTTGCATGTTAATCTGGTCTTCATTCTTCCCAAATTACTTTATCTCTAATTTTTATGCAAATAAGTAGACCTATACTCTCACTCCTTATAATACTTTCCTAGGGATAATACCTATTCACAAAATATGTGGCTTACAACAAAACTATATTCTCTCATACTTGCAAAAGCTCAAACTTGGAAATCAAGATTCCATGGTCATTCATCATTTGGAATAACCTGATGTTTCCTCTAAAGACTCCAGGGAAGAATACTTCTTTGACTCTTTATAACTTCTGGGCTTTCTAGTAATTCATAATAGTCTTTGGTTTGTGGTCAGACCAGTCTAATTTGCTTCCCTTGTTCCTTTTTCTTTCTGGTTTTAGTTGTGTCTTCAAATCCCTCTCTCACACGTTTCATTGATTAGGTTTAGATGCTACCTGATGCAAGGTTACCTCAGCTGGGGAAGTAGCTCAGTGGCACAGCATCTGCCTGGAAAGTGTGAGGTCATGAGTTTGATTCCCAATACAAAAGGAAAAGAAAAAATAAAAGAGAAAAAAATTGATTACATCTAGGAAAACCTTATTTCCAATTAAGGACATATTCACTTCATAAAGTGATGACTTTAGACTTTAGCATGTCTCTTTTAAAAGTGTGTAATTCAGTCTACAACACTTGTTGCTTGGTGAAGACATTATTATAGGATCATAGACAGAGGCTACACTTAAACAGCCTACCTCTCTGATTTTATTTGTGGATGTGACTATGGTGATCTTGCTTCATTTTGTAGCTGTGCTGAGAGGGTACTAGAGGCATAGGAGAGAGAGAGAGAGGGAGAGACAGAGAGATGGAGAGACAGAGAGACAGAGACAGACAGAGACAGAGTCAGGCACAGAGTCAGGCACAGAGATGACCGAGAGAGACACAGAGGAATTTCAATACTGAGATTTGGTAGAAAGCTGAAATTCCTGAGGGAGTCAGTGACAAGCCTGTAGCATTCCCCAGGGAGAGAGGAAGACCTGAAGAAAACATTAAACTCAGAGAGTTCCCACTTTGGGCAGATCTTTCCACTAGTTTCCGGCCTTTTAATGAGCAAATATTCTTAAACAATTTAGATGTTGGCCAAACACTATGGCAGTGGTATAAAAAGAAAAAATTTTCTAAGATTTCTGTGAAGCTAGATTGGTGTTTAAAGTTCAGCTTTTGAAGTTCTGGCTACAATAATTGCTAATTCCATTTTCGGTATCAAAAGGATTTTGATTTTTCTTGGCAAAATAAAAGCCTTTCTAAAACCAGAGGATAACCGTCTACCACAGAATACATTGTACATAAGCATTGTGAAAGACTTGTAGAGTCTTTTATTATTCTAATTTGTTTTAGTGATACATTTTAGATTTACATAAAGATGACATTCATCATAGAGAATTTGTATCTGTCTAGATCCTTTTTCCCATTCCCCGCTCCTCCCTTCAAACCCCTCTTCCATTCCTTATTTACAACTGTTTCCAATTTTTCCTTCAGTTCTCTTTTTTCTTGCGCCGTCCCTCTCTCATTCCTTGTTCCACTTCTCATTTGAACATTTTCTTCTCATTTCCTAGTATCTATTGTACATTTGGCTTTTTATTTACATTTTTGATTTTTCATACCATAGAAACAATGAAGTATTTAAACATGTGTGTCTTAATTATCTCACTTAAGAGAATGGTCTAAACTGCATCCATTTAGATAGAAATATCTCAAGCATATCCCTCTTTATGGCAGAGTAGTACTCTGCCATATAAAAATATCTACTTTATCCATTCATCAGTTGGTGGGCATTTGAGATTTAGTTATTACGAACTGTGCCACTATAAGCATGGGTATGCATAAAGCTGTGGTATGGTGTTTTTGAGTCTTTCAAGAAGATATCAAGAAGGAGAATAGCTGGGTCAAATGGAACAACTAATTTTAGTGTTTTTAGAGAAATCTCCAGGCTGATTTTCACAGTGGTTGCACCAGGCTTCACTCCCAACAATAGCAGAGAATGTTCTCTTTTTCTCCCACCACCCCACCAGCATTTGTTATTGATTGATTTCTGGATAATAGTAATGCTTTCTGGAGTGACATGGATTCTCAGCATTGTTCTAATTTCCACCCATTGAATGACTAGTGATGATGAACATTTTTTTCGTATATTCATTTGCTGCTTCTACCTCTTCATCTGAAATGCGTCTTTATTTCAGATGCTCTTTTTTGTATTGGATCCAATTTTTTTCCCACACTGTGGGTTGTCTTTTCACACTGTTGGTGGTTTCCTTTGCTGTGCAAAGCTTTTTAATAGGCTGAGATCCCAGTTGTTGATTCTTTGTGATCAAGGTTTTGATCATAAAATCTTTGCCTACATCCCTTCTATGTCTTCAAGAGTTCTACCTATTCCAGCAGATTTAGTATTTCTGCTTTAACATTTAGATCTTTGATCCATGTCAGTTTTAGATTAGTTTAGTTCATAGTGAGAGACATGGATCTAGTTTTAATCTTTAGCATATATAAAACCTGTTTTTTCAGCACCATTTATTAAAGAGACTATCTTTCTCCCAGTGAAGGGATTTGGTTCCTTATCAAAGATAAGAAGGCTAAGTGTTGAATTGTTTCTGCATTTTCTAATCTGTTCCATGAATATGTGGGTCTATTTTTGCCAATACTATGCTGTTTTTTTTTTTAATCACAGTAGCTTTGTAGCATAATTTAAAATCAGGGATTGGAAGCCAGGCATGGTGGTTCATGCCAGTAATCCCAGAATTTGGGAGGCTAAAACAGGAAGATCATTGCAAATTCCAGACCAGCCTGGGCTACAAAGTGAGCCCAAGGCCAGTGCAAATTACATAGCAAGCCCCATTTTCAAAAAGACAAAAAAAAAAATTAAAAAAATTTTTTAAAATCAGGGATTAAAATGCCCTCTGCCTTGCCTTTGTTGCCCAGAATTGCTTTTGATATTCTGGGTCTCTTATAGTACTAAATGAATTTTAGGATGGTTTTCTCTAATTCTGTGAGATAAGCCACTGGAATTTTGATTGAGAATGTTAAATCTGTACTGCAATTTTGGAAGTATGGCCATTTTCACTATACTGTTTCTTCCCACCCAAGAATGAGGGATATCTTTCCATTTTCTGATATCCTCTTAGAGCTCCTTTTTTCAAAGCACTATAGTTTTAAGTGTAAATGTCTTTTACTTCCTGTGTTAGATTGATTCCTAGGTGTTTTATTTATTTCTTTTTTGATGCTATTGTGAAAGGTTTCATTTCCTTTATTTCTCTTTCAGTGAGTTTGTAATTTATGTGCAAAAATGCTATTGATTTTTCAGTGCTGACTGTGTATCCACCTATGTGATTGAATTTGGTTTATTAAATCTAGGAGTCTACTGGTGTAGTTTTTGTGATCTTCTATGTAGAGTATCATGTCATGTGCAAATAATAATAATTCCTTTCCTACCATTATTCATTTTATTTTTTTCTCTTGTCTAATTGTTCTGGCCAAAGTTACCAGGACTATGCTAAATAAGAGTGGAGACAGTAGACATCCTTATCTTGTTTCTGATTTTAGATTGCAAGCTTTCAAATTTTTTTTTTCATTTAGTATGATGTTGCCTGTGGGTTTGTCATGGATGGCTTTTGTCAGATGGAGATAAAGGCCATCTATTCCAATTTTCTGTACGATTTTTATCATGAATAGGTGTTAGACCTTTTCAAATATTTTTTCTACATCTATTGAGATGTTCATGGGCTTTTTATCCTTGGTTCTATTAATATAGTATTTTACAATCATTGATTTGCAGATGTTGAACCATTCCTGCATCACTGCATTCCTGGAGTGAAAGCTAATTTGTCATGCTGTATAATCTTCTTGATGATTTGTTACATTCTCTTTGCCTGTATCTCATTGAGAATGTTTGCTGCTATGTTTGTTAGTGAGGCTGACCTATAGTTCTTTTTGTTGCTTGAGTCCTCTAGTTTTGGTATCAGGGTAATACTTACTTCCAGGGATAAATTTGGAAGTATTGCTTCCCTTTCCGTTTCATTAAAGATTTTGAAATGTATTGACATTAAGTCTTCTCTGAATTTCTTGTGGAATTCAACAGTGAATCCATTAGTGCCTGGGCTTTTCTTTATTGGCAAATTTTTAATTACATCTTAAATTGCATTTACTAATATTGGTTTATTTTGAATTTTTATATCTTCTTGATTCAAGTTTTTTTATTTTGAAGAGAATAAAACCAAATGAAATAAAACAGAATAGTCAATCAAAACAAAATGATGAACATGGTACATAACTTTAAAACAAAATACAAGGGAACCAATACTATAATCATAATCATAATCATAAAGCTACCATAATGCCTTTTGCTACCTCCAAAGAATTGCCCATACCATCAGGCATAGTGAAATCAAACAAAATAGTACAGAATAAAACCAATAAAAACAAAATAATGGAAATAATACAGGACTTCAAAACAAGATAATAGTGAAACCACAATGGATACCAGAATGCATGCTGTTATCTTCAAAGTAGTTGCCTCTACCATCAGACATGGTACAATCAAGCAAAATCAAATAGAATAAAATCAGTCAAAACACAACAATAAAAGCAGTACAGGGTTTCAAAGCAAGCTAATAGGAAATCAAAAATGGCTACCATAATATATTTTGTTATCTTTGAAATAGCTGTCCATGCATCAAATATAATAAAATTAGATAAGCTAAAACAGAATATAACCAAATTAAACAGAATAGTGAAAAACACTTGGGTTTCAAATCATGATAATAGATTAACAGTGGCCACTGCCTTCCCTTTTTATACACTTCCTCTCCTTTCACTTTCACAGGATATACTGTGCATTTTGGATCCCAGTAACTCCTTCAGTTTTTATACTAGAGAGACAACACCCTATTCACCCATGTGACTCTGGAGCATTTCACCCATGAGCATGATCTCAAGTTGTATCTCTTTACCTACAAGAGCTCAAGGTTATCTTTCTTTGCAGCTGAGTAGATTCCCATTGTATAAAAGTGCCATGACTTTCTTGTCCACTCCGAAGCTGATGGGGAACTTCTTTCTGGGTCCCTGTCACATACAGCATTATTCTCTCTCATTTGACTTTCAGTCTATGAACCTCCTTTTGTGTTAAATATGTTTCTTGTATAGAGCGTACTGATGGACCCTGTCTCCTGATCTACTCTGCCTTGCTTCTTTTTATTGGTGAATTGAGGCCATCTGTATTAGTGATCATGGCCTACATGCACTGCCTCATCTCTGCCGTGCTATTTTCCTGCCATTGTTGCCTACTTTCCCCTTCCATTCCATGTCTGCCCCACTCAGTGAGCCCCCTCTGCTGCTGTTCATGGGACTATGGTCCTTTTTATCTGTCTCTAGAATATTTTTTAGTAGTTTTTGTAGGGTTACTTTTGTGGTCATGAATTCCTTTAGCTGTTCTTTGTCATGGAAGTATTTTGTTTCTCCATTAATTTTGAAAGATAATTTTACATGGTACATCAATCTGAGTTGGAAGTTGTTTTCTTTCAGGACTTGAAATACTTCCCCTGAAGCTCTTGATTTGATGGTTTGTGTCCAGAAGTCTGTCATGATTCTGATGGGTTTTCCTTTATAGGTGATCTGTTTCTTTTCTCTAAAAGCTTTTAATATTCTGTTCTTGTGTTGAATTTCTGGGATCTTGACTATTATATGTTTTGGTGTAGATATGCTTTGTTATGGTTAGCTGGAGTTCAATATGCCTCACTTATCTGAATATCATTTCCTTTTTCTATGCTTGAGAAATTTTCTGAAATTATTTCTGTAAATAGACTTTTTATGTCATTTGTGTTGCTTTTTCAATCACATTTATTATTCTTAAGTTAAGTTTCTTTTGGTTGTCTTGCAGCTGTTGAATTGTTACTTGCTGGTTCCTTGTTATTTTTAGATCTTTCTTTTCCTGATCACAAGCTGCAACTCTGTCTTCAAGGTTCAATAGTATCTTTAGTTTCTTTCAGGCAGTTTTTTTTTTTTTTTTTTGGCGGTACCTGGGATTGAACTCTCAACCTCATGCTTGCCAGGCAGGCATTTATACCACTGAGCTGAATTCCCAGCCCCTCTTTCAGGCAGTTTTTCCAGCTTTCAATGGAGTTTTTAATTTGTTGGAAATTTCTTTGAATCTGTTTCATGTATTCTAAGTCTTCTTTATATTCATTCAAAGTTTCCCTCATTTTCCTATGCTCCTCTATTCTTCCATCTATGTCTTCTTTAGAGATACTTAGCAATTCTGTTTTTCATTTCTTCTTTTACCTAAGATAGTATTTCTGTTCTCATTTCTTTTATAGCCTCATAAAGTCGTTTCTTTACTTCAGCTGCCATCACTTCAGAAACCTCAGGTGTGTGACTCCCAATCTCTTCCATATTTAGATCTCTTGGATGAAATCTGCTTGGGTTGGAGGCCAGAGGTTGCCTTTTGCTTTTTTATTTTGACATATTCCTCAGTTCTTCTGGACAAGTAGGTAGTGGGGTCCCAGGCCCTTCCTATACTGGCTAAAATTTATCTGAAGTAAGACTGATTTTTCCAGTTAGTTCTGGCTATCAGTATCTGATGGTAACCGTTGGGTGTGCTGGTGCAGGGCTGTTTCCTGCTTTTTCCAGCCTGCTTTGGTGGATGTTGGAGTGCACACAGGGACAGGGCTGGCCAGAAACCTCCTAGCTGTTTATCTGAGGGGATCTACGAGGATGGTTGCCAGAGTGTGTGTGTAGGGGTCAGCTACCACCTACCTATAGAGCTGGTTAACAGCAGGGAACCCCCACCATGGGTGTTAAAGTATGTGTGTGGAGGCAGGGCTGGCTGCAGCCTCCAGGCTAAGCTGATTATTGATGGGGAACACAGGGGATGGGGCTGGTTGTTAGAATGCACAAAGTGGCAGGACTCAGTCCGAGCAATTCCCACTATTCTGCCCCCAGCTAGGAGCTGCTGGAGGGAGCTGGCTGCAGTTACGGTTCCAGGCTTATCCTGCCTGACTCTAAAATGTTTCCAGCCAATTGCTCTCCCCTGTGGGAGAACTGAGCCCTCTGCACTGACAGCCAGCCAGTGCAGTCCTCTGTGGCCGCTGCTCCCCTCCACCGCTGCATCTCTTTGGGGGGCTTCTGGGTTTGCCAGCTACCACCGTCACCGTGACTGTGTGTCCCCAGGTTCCAACAGCTCCTCTCACATGGCTGGCAGGTCCTTCTCCAGGTGAAGGCACTGCCAGCTACTGCCTTCTTCTTCATTTAAGTTTTTCATTTTTACTCTCTCTGTGGGCTTCAATTCTCACTTTAGGTTCTTCCTGGCTCCATGGGACCCACTTCCTTCCTTTTTGTCTTCTATGCCAGTGTCTGAACAGTGACTCTCAGAGAGGCTGTTTAATCTGCTGCTTACTGTTCCATCATCTTCCCAGAAGTCTCCTGATTCAAGTTTGATAATTCATGTGTAACTAGGAAACTGTCCATTACTTCTGTTTTCCATCTTTTTAGAATACAGTTCCTTGAAGTAGATATTGATTATCTCCTGGATTTCTGTTAGATCTGTTGTAATTTCACCCTTTTCATCCCTATTTGCAGGGATTTAAATCCTTTCTTTCCTCTTTTTTGATAAGTTTACTAAGGTGTTGTCAATTTTATTTACAATTTCAAAAACTCAACTTTTTATTGATTCTTTGTTTTGTGTTCTTAGACTCACTTATACAATTTCTGCTCTGACGTTTATAATTTCCTCCTTGTATGATCTTTGGGGTTGACTTCCTCTTGTTTTTCTAGAAGACTGAAATTCAGTATTAGGTTATTTGTTCAAGTTCACTGTTTTTCTGATATGGGAATTCACTACTATAAATATCCTTCATAAAATGGCTTTCACTGCATTCCCATGAATTTCAGTATGTTGTATTGATGCTATCAGTTATGTATAAAATTCATCCATTTTTTATCATTAATTGCTTGTGTGACTCATTGACTATTCAAGAGCATGTTATTTAACTTTCCTGTGTTTATGGCATTTTTGAGGTTTCTTTTGCTATTGAGTTCTAATATCATTGCACTATGTCATGATAATATGCATGAGATAAAACTTTTTTTTTGTCTTTTTGAAACAGAGTTTCACTATGTAATTCAGGCTGGCTTTGAACTCACTTTGTAGCTGGGCTGGTCTCAGACTCATAAGGATCCTTCTGTCTCAGTTTCCCAAGGGCTGGGATTATAGACATGTGACACTATGCCTGATACTAGGATGATTTCAATTCCTTTTAATTTACTTAAGCATATTCTTTGAGACAGTATGTGGTCTATTTGGAGAATGTAAACTGTGCAGCTGAGGAAAATGTGTATTCTGTTGATGTGGAGTGGAATGCCCTGTAGACATTAACTAAATCTATCTGTTCAAAAGTTTGCTTAAAATTTTGTTTATTTTTTGTCTAGTTGAGTTGTACATTTGTGACAGTGGTATATTGAATCTCCCTACTACAATCAGTGCTTATATGATTTCTCATGATCAATGATATTTGTTTTCTGTAGTTTGGTGCACTGGTATTTGGTGCATATATATTTATGTTTGTTTTCTCTTCTTCATGTATTTTCTCTTTACAAGAATAAAGTGACCTTTACAAGGATCACTTCAGTTATCCTATACAAGGATATAATCTCTCTTAATTAGTCTTGGATTGGAATTTAATTTACCTGCAAATAGAATAGCCATCCCTGCTTTTTTCCAGTTTCCTATCACATGGAGTATTATTTTTCATTCTTTGACTTTCACTTTATAAATTTCTTTTTGAATTAAATTTGTTTCTTGTATGCAGCATATTATTGGACCTTGCTTCTTGATCCATTCTGTCAGTCTGTTTCTTCCAATATTTAAATTGAGGCTATTTATATTGATGGTTATAATTAATATTATAGACTTGTCCTTGTCATGTTATTTCCTGTTATTGAGTCCCTCCCCTCCTTAGCCCCTACTTTTTGTGTTTTTCAGTGTATATCATTCTGGGTTGGAGATATTTTAGGTCTAAAATGCTTCACTCCAAGCTCTTCTCATCTTAAGGGTCTGTGTTAGAGTCTACTGTGATTCTGATAGGCTTTCTTATATAGGTGATTTTTTCCTTTTCTCTATTACATTTTAATGTTCTGTTCTTGTGTTGAATTTTTGAAATCTTGCCTATCATATGCCTTGGTTTTTTGATCATGGCTAAATGGAGTTCTACTTATATAGATAAGTTTTCACTTAACTATATGTAAAATTCTTTTTCCATGTTTGGGAAATTTTTTGCCATCTGTTGTGTGAACAGGTCTTTTATGTTGTTTGTGCTATCTCCTGGGTTTTCCTTAACTTTGATCAATATTGTGTTCTTCTTTGCATTATGTAGCAGACTTTGTATTATTTTTTATGATCTCTTGTTACTTTTAAGATATATTTCTTTTCAGGATTGCTAATCACTGTCCTGTCTTGTATATCTGAGATTCTGTTCTCATACTGGCTTATTCTGCTACATATACTTTCAATGGAAATTTTAAACTGCTAGATAGCTTTTTGATTCTTTTTCATAGATTCCATTTTTTCCCTATTTTTGGGCATTCATAGTTTTCATCTTTTTTTCTAAGCTCTTCCATTTTTTAAACTGTATTTTCTGTAGAGTCATTAACCATCATGTCTTTCACAGTGGTCAACATCTCTGTGATTATCTGAAAAATTATTTCTTTTTTTTTTTTGGCACTAGGGATAGAACTCATGACCTCACAATTACCAGGCAAGCGCTTGAGCCACTGAGCTAAATCCCTGGCCCAAAATTATTTCTAATTTGATTTTTTTTCTTGATCCTCATTCATCTGATTGATGTCTTCCACTATCTCTGCTTGAGAGTTCAGGTGAATTGTTCTACCTTTTGTTTCCTATGTTTGCCTTTGGTGAACTGAAAGTCAGGAGCGGCATCTTGTGTAAGTCTCTTTTCATTATTTTTTTAGTTTAATTCATGGGTTGATGTTTGGAAATTGTTTAGGGCATGGTAGCTTTATTGGCAGTATTGAAAAACTTTAGGAAATGACTACTTCTTGGAGATGTCTTCAAAGAGTAGCTGATTTTTGGGTTTTGAGTCTGTTACAAGAGCCTATCTTTTCATTTTTGGGGGATGAGAAGTTGTTGCCTATTTGTCCTTGTCTCTGGTTCAGGGAACTTGCCTATAATATTGTTTATTACCTTTTATCAATCTGTGAAGTACAACTGATTAGAACAGTCATATCACCTTCACCAAAGTAATAAATCAGCATTAACAGTAGCATCAAACACTGCCTAGAAAATGACAAACTGCTAACTAATAATTTGATATCTTTAACTGAAAGAACTATAATTGTGGTTATATAAGTAAAATAAAATAAAATAAAGAAAATAAAAAGAAAATCCAAAACATATCAGGAAGTTTTGTGTAGTAAATATATCCTCAATGAGGCAATTTTCATTCAACCAGTGGAGCCAGGCCCACCAAAAGTGGAGCCAAGCCCATGCCACTGCCACGAGGTGAGTTGCAGCTCAACAGGGTAGAAAAAGGAAAAATTTGGGACCATTGATCCCTGCAGCTGGGTGCCCATCCAGCCCTGCTAGGACACTGGACTAAGCTCCAGATTCTGCGGGCTTGAGTGGACCGCACCCAGCGACCTTTATTCAACCAGGGGAGCCAGGCCCACCAAAAGGGGACCCAGGCCCTCACCTCTGCCACTAGGTGAGTTGCAGCTCTCCAGGTCAGGCCTGAAAAAGTTTGGGACCATGGATCCCAGCAGCTGAGTCCCTGCCCAACTCCCTTAAGACACTGTACTAGACTCCAGATGTTCTGCGGGCTTAAGTGGACTGCACTTAGAGACCTTCATTCAACCAGAGGAGTCAGGCCCACCAAAAGGAGAGGCAAGCCTGCGAGGCTGCTGTGAGGTGAGTTGCAGCTCACGAAGGCAGGTCCAGGAAAAGTTTGGGACCATAGATCCTTGTGGCTGGGTGCTCCCCCAATACCCTTAGGACACTGAACTAAGCTCCAGAGGGGGTGTGAATGCACAGTGGCCAGAGATATTCATTCAACCAGGGGACCCAGGCTGACTGCCCTAGGGGAGCCAAAGTCACATGAGCCCCAGGAGCAGAGGGCTCAGGAGGTGATTTCCAATACATCCAGGGAAAGCTTTGGAACATCAATGGAAGCATGGAAATATAGGAAAATGACAATATAAAAGACCAAAATGCAATCTCAAACCTCCAGCCCATCCCAAGAAAACCTAGGAGCATGTACATAGAAGGAAATACTAGCCATACACCTGAAATGGCTGAAATGATATCAACTGAAATAAAGAAGCAAGTATGGGAAGCTATGAGGGAACTCAAATCAGAAATAATCTCCCAGGTAAAAGAAGAAATGATAAAAGTAGTGAAAGAAATACTGAATGCATCCAACAAAAATACAGCTAAAAAATTGGAGGAACAAAGCAAAATGATAGAATCCCTGAATGAACAGTTTAAGAAACAAACAGAATACATGAAGCAGATTCAAAGAGATATACAGGAAATCAAAAACTCTACTGAAAGTTGCAAAAACCACATCAATGAAAGTGAAGATAGAATTGCAGACCTCGAAGATAAGATTGCAGCTAGTGAACAGGAAAGGAAAGATCTAAAAATAACAAGATATCAGGAAATAACAATTCAACAGCTGAAAGATTATGCAAAAATAAACAATATAAGATTAATAGGGTTAAAAGAAAAAGAAAGGGAAAACACAAATGATATCAAGAGGCTATTTACAGAAGTAATAGCTGAAAACTTCCCAAACATGAGAATGGAAACTGACATACAAATTAGTGAGGCAAATAGAACTCCAAATAGCCATAACCAAAGCAAAACTACATCCAGACATATAATAATCAACATCCCAGAAATCCAACATGAGAACAGAATGTTAAAAGCTGTTAGAGAGAAAAGACAGGTCACCTATAAAGGAAAACCTATCAGAATCACAGCAGACTTCTCAACACAAACAATGAAGTCAAGAAGAGCATGGAGTGAAGTTTTTCAGATCCTAAAAAAAACGACTTCCAACCCAGACTGATGTACCCTGCAAAACTCCTTCAAAATGGATGGAGAAATAAGATACTTCCATGACAAAGAACAGCTGAAGAACTTCATGATCACCAAACCAAATCTTCAAAGAATACTGAAAGACATTCTAGATACACATAGGAAAAAACCACTAAGCAACACAGACAATTAAAAAGAATGGAAAGTTAAGATACAACGTGAGAAAGATTACATGTCAACAATAAACCAATATATCACAGTTATAACCATTAATGTAAATGGCCTCAATTCACCAATTAAAAGAAACAGACTGGCAGAATGGATCAAGAAACAACATCCAACCATATGTTGTCTACAAGAAACCCATCTAACCCAAAAGGAAACTCATAGACTGAAAGTCAAAGGATGGAAAACAATACTCCATGCAAAAAGAACTAAAAAAAAAAAAAAAAAAAAAAAAAAAAAAAAAAAAAAAAAAGCAGGGGTAGCTGTTCTGTTTGTAGACCACATGAACTTCAAACCAAGAATGGTCTGAAGAGATAAAGAAGGTCACTAAATACTAGTTAGGGGAAAACTGCAAGGGGAAGAGAAAACAATCTTAAATATATATGTACCAAATTCCAGAGAACCCAACTACCCAAAGCAAGTATTAACAGAAATGAAAAATAAAATAGGCAATAGCACAATTATAACAGGGGACCTTAACACACCATTGACACAAAGGGATAGATCAACTAGACAGGAAACTAGGCAAAGAAATAATGGAACTGAATCACACCTGTGAACAAATGCATTTGATAGATGTATATGGAGTGTTCCATCCAACAACATCAAGATATACATTCTTCTCAGCAGTACATAGGACATTCTCTAAAATAGCCCACAGAACATATTTAAGTAAATGCAAAAGAATTGAAATTTTCCCATGCATGTCATCAGATCATAGTGCCATGAAACTGGAAATTAATGATAAAAGTAACTGCAAAACCCCCACAAACACATGGAAACTAAATAATACCCTCTTGAGCAGTGAGTGGGTCACAGAGGAAATTAAAGAATAAATTAAACAATATCTATAAGAAAATGAAAATACAAATACAACTTACCAGAACATGTGGGATGCAATGAAAGCAGTCCTCAGAGGAAAATTTATTGCACTGAATTCCTACAGTAGGAAAACTAAATGAACACAAATAAGCAACCTGATATTACACCTGAAACAGCTAGAAAAAGAAGAGCAAGCCAAGCCCAAAGCCAAAAGAAGGGAGGAAATTATAAAGATCAGAGCAGAAATTAATGCACTAGAGACTAAGAAAACAATTCAAAGAATCAATGAATCAAAGAGTTGATTCTTTGAAAGAATAAATAAAATTGACAAGCCCCTAGCCAACCTAATTTTAAAAAGTAAAGAAAAGGCTCAAATTCATGCAATACAGAATGAAAAAGGTGAAATCACTACCGACTATATGGAAATACAGAAGATCAACAACTATTTCGAAAACTTCTACTCTCAAAGGTTCAATAACACAGAAGAAATGGACAGATTCCTAGAAACATGAACCACCAAACCTAGATCAAGAAGAGGTAAAACTTCTGAGTAAGCCAATTTTATTAATGAATTTGAAAATGTAATCAAGTCCCTACCAACAAAGAAGGGCCCAGGCCCAGACGGATTCACTGTGGAATTATATAAGAAATACAAAGAAGACTTAATGCTGGCACTCCTCAAACATTTCAATGAAATTGAAAGGGAAGCAATTCTCCCTAAGTCATTCCTGGAAGCTAATATCACTCTAGTACCAAAACCTGAGAAAGACCCAACTAAAAAAGGGAACTACAGGCAAATCGCCCTAATGAACATAGATGCAAAAATTCTCAATAAAATATTGGCAAGCAGCATGCATCAAATCATCAAGATTATACACCATGACCAAGTGGGATTCATCCCAGGCATGCAGGGATGGTTCAACATACATAAATCAATAAATGTAATCCACCATATCAATAGAGCCAAAAGTAAGAATCACATGATCATTTCTATAGATGCAGAAAAAGCTTTTGATAAAATCCAACACCCATTCATGATAAGAACCTTACAGAGAATTGGAACAGATGGTCTTTACCTCAATATGGTAAAGGCCATCTATGACAAACCAACAGCCAGTGCCATATTAATGGCAAAAACTGAAAGCCTTTACCTTGAAATCAGGCACAAGACAAGGATGTCCCTTATCACCACTCCTATTCAACATAGTACTGGAAATACTAGCCAAAGCAATTAGACAAGAGAGAGAAATAAAAGGAGAAAAGATAGGAAAAGAAGAAGTTAAATTATCACTATTTGCAGATGACATGATACTCTACATAGAAGACCCCCAAACTTTGGTTGAAAGACTCCTACATATAATAAATAAATTCAGCAATATAGCTGGATACAAAGTCAATACTCTAATATCAATGGCATTCTTATACAATAACAACAAAATCACCAAGAGAGAAATAAGAGAAGCCACACCCTTCGCACTAGCATCCAAAAAAATGAAATACTTAGGAATTAATCTAATGAAAGATGTAAAAGAGTTGAACAGGGAAAATTATAATACCCTGAAAAAAGAAAGCAAAGAGCACCTCAGTAAATGGAAATATATCCCTTGTTCATGGATAAGAAGAATAAATATTGGGAAAATGGCCATTCTCCCAAAATTGTTATACAGATTCAATGCAATCCCAATGCAAATATCACTAACATACCTCATAGATCTAGAGAAATCAGTCCTAAAATTCATCTGGAACCAGAAGAGACCTAGAATAGCAAAGGCAATTCTAAGCAGCAAAGCCAAGGCAGGAGGCATCACAATCCCTGACTTGAAGTTATATTACAAAGTTACTGTAATAAAATCAACATGGTATTGGAATAAAAACAGACCTGAAGATCAATACAATCACGAACACACTCAGCCACCTTATCTTTGATAAAGGGGCCAACCATGTTCACTGGAAGAATGACTGTCTCTTTAATAAATGGTGCTGGAAAAACTGGCTTTCCATCTGCTGAAAACTAAAATTAGACCCATGCCTATCACCATGTGCTAAACTAAAATCCAAATGGATCAAAGATCTGAATATTAAAACAGAAACACTAAATCTGTTGCAAGACAAATTTGGTAAAAATCTTGAAGACTTAGGGGTTGGTAGAGAATTCATGAACAAGACACAAACTGCATGGGAAATACTTCCTAGAATCAATAAGTGGGATCATGTCTTATTAAAGAGTTTCTGCATGTCGAAAGAAATCTCCAGCAGAGTGAAAAGAAAACCCAAAAACTGGGAAAAAATCTTAATGAACTGTCCCTCAGACAAAGGACTTCTGTCTAGAACTTATAAAGAATTAAAAAAAAATCAGACCCCCGAAATTCAAAGACCCAATCCAAAAATGAACACACAGTTCTCAGAGGAAGAAATATGAATGGCAAATAAATACATGAAAAAATGTTCATCATCATTTGTCATTAGAGAAACACAAATTAAAACCAAACTGAGATTCCATCTCACTCCAGAAAGAATGGCCAGGATCAACAAAACTACCAACAACAAATGCTGGAGAGGCTGTGGGGATAAAGGAACTCTTCTGCACTGTTGGTGGGAGTGTAGACTGGTGCAACCACTGTGGAGGTCAGTCTGGAGATTCCTCAAAAACCTGGGGCTGAAGGTCCCATTTGACCCAGCTATTCCACTCGTAGGCATATTCCCAGAAGAACTGAAAACATCTTACCACAGTGATATATGTGCACCCATGTTTATAGCGGCACAATTTATAATAGCCAGGTCATGGAAACAACCTAAGTGCCCATCAACTGAGGAATGAATAAAAAAATAGTGGTATTTTTGTACAATGGAGTACTACTCAGCTATAAAGAATGATCACATTGAGATATTTATAAATAAATGGATGCAACTTGAATCCATACTCCTAAGTGTAATAAATCAAACTCACATGTATAAATACTGTATAGTCTCCCTAGTGTAAGAAATGATAAGAATACATAAGATTTTATGGCAATCATTGTTCATCATTATATTGCTTTGAAGTCTTATGTTTTCATTCATTAGTTGGAATGGTTTTATTGTTTTTTATGATCTTAATATATGTGATGGTATGAATATTACTGTGAAGAAAAGACAATATGGCAGCCATTGTTGATTTGATATCATCTTGCTCTGAAGTCCTACCATGCTCTTGTCTTTCTATTACCATTAGTTCTATCATGTTGTATCTTACTGGAATTTAATATGTATGATAGTATAAACAAATTTTTAATGGAAAAATGAGATAATATATTAGCCATTGTTCATCTTTGGTTATTTAGTTCAGAATTCCTTGCAATAGTTTCATTCTCTTGAGTGGTTTTATTCTATTTTGTTATGTTTGACATTATTGTGTGTAAAGCTAAGCTTAGCTATTTCAAAGAAAGAGACATTATGATAGCTACTGTTAATATCCAATTGTCTTTTTGTGAAGTGCTGTGTTGCTTACATTGTTCTGTTCTGATCTGCTTAGATCTATCTTCTTTTGTTCTATTCTCATTAAAATAATTTTTTTAAATGAGGCAATTTTATCCTCAAGGGAGAAAATTTAAAAGACTCCGAAGCAAAAAGTAGAAATAGAAGAATAGGAAGAGGTTAGAAGCAAAGTAGAAGACAAAGGAAGATTGTATCTACTTTAGGAAACTGTTAAAGAAGACAGTAGGAAAGAGGCAGAGGAGAAAAAAAATCAAGAATAGGATAAAACAACAACAAAAAAATTAAGAACACTATTCATATCCATATAAAAAACAAAAACAAATAATTGAGAAAAAAGAAAAAGAGAAGAAAAAAATAAAAAGAAGTATAAAAGAAAAAAAAAGTCCAGTTCAGGGCATATTCTTGTTGTCACTGATAGAGTGGGTAGACATAGCCCAGATTCATTTCAATTAATTCTAGCAAATCAGCTGTAGATTTATGGTGGGATAGTGGATAATCCCAGCAAGCCTGCATTTTTAGTTCTACTGACATTCAGGTTGATTTCTTGCCATGAGACTGGAACCTGATTTCTTCAGCCTGCAATACTCTCTGTGTCTCCTATTAGCTTGAACTCAGCTCCCTGCCAGGTTGAACTCAGCTCCTTGACCTCCTGCTCATTTGAACTCAGTTCTGCCTGACCCAGACACAGAGAGCCACTAAATGTATCCAGCCTGCAGCTGCTCTGAATTCTGAGCTTAGTTGTCCCCCACTAAGATGGCAACTGGACAATCATGCTCTGCTGGGGGAGCAGTGCATAAATCCAAATAACTTACCATCCACTGCAGGCCACTTTGTCCACTGCTGTGCTCTACTGGTACGATTCCCCATGGAGACCTCTGGGGTTGCCAGTAGTCACTGGTAGGTCTGTAGATTTGAGTTACCCCTCCCATGCAGTGAGCCAGGCATCAGGGAGGAAGTCTCTTGTTACTTCCTGCTTCTGTGATGAGGACTCTCTCTTTGCTATCCCCATGAGCTTCATTTCTCACTTCAGACCCTTGCTAGGTCCTGAGGATCCACTTCCCTCCTTCTTCTCTACCTCATATCCCTATATTCCAACATCAGAACACCAAATTTTGGACAAGCTGTTTGTCTGTTGTCCACCACACTGCCATCCTCCTAGAAGTTCAAGACTCACAGAGTCTTATCCTATAAAATATTCGTGGTTCAATATTAACTTTCAGGAACGAAAATTTAAGAGCAAGGGTAAGCAGCACTTGTATCACTGCAGATGTGGTTTGATCCATTCCTTTGGCATTAGCTATTTGCTGGAACTTACTCCCCTCTGTAGTCAGAATATGAGTACATTTTGCTCTTACCTTAGGATTGTTCTTTAAATTAATAGAGAGTTGAGGTGTAGATGGGAGACAAAATTAGTATAGCACATAACACACTAAAAGTAAACAGATTCACTTCTTATCTGTGTCCTGTGCTGAGACTGGAAGTGTAAGTTTGTGGAGGACACCCTGAGATGGACCCTTTAGAATATTCCTGGTGTCACACCATGACACAAAGCTCTTGAGTCTCCTCTCTTTTATGGTTGATGTTAATGATTTAAAAATCATTCAGATATCTTGCTATTTTAATCAATAAAGTTCTTTTCATGACTTAAGTAGTAGATTTCTTCTCTCAATTTTATATTTCCTGGTATATAGCCTCTTTTGAAGAGAGATAAATGTTTGAAAATAAACAAATATGGAAAAGGTACAGCAGATGCCACGAGGTTGGTTCTAAATAATAGAGATAGGAAAAAGTGACAGCATATTCCAAGGTTATGAAGCACTAAATCAAATCTTTGAAACAAAACAAAAACTTCTAGTGTCTGCTATGGCTTGCATGTGAGTTTTCCCCAGAGTTCATGTACTGAAAGTTTAGTTCCCAGTGTGGCAGTGTTAAGAGATTGTATGGAACTTTTAAGAAGTAGGACCTAGTATAAAACAATTAAGTCAGTGATGATGCTACCATCAGAATGATGTGAATTGAATTTCTTACCATGGGAATGGGTTGTTAAAGAGGCATAGTACTGGTTCCTCCTCTCTTTCTTGCTGTTTACCATCTGATGTCTTCCTCATGAATTTTTTCCAACTGTGATGCAATCTGCCATAAATGAATGAAGTGAAGGAGGCACGCTAAAAACCTGATTAGTCAGTATCAATCTCTTCAACCTTCAAAACTGTGAGCCAAATACACTTTTTTCTTCATAAAATATCCAGGCCTCAGGCATTCCATTATAGCAATGGAACATAGTCTAATATAGTACCAAAAGAAACTATAAAAAATCAGAGTGATAGATTTCTGAAACTGCAATACCACATTGTATTTCCCAAGACATGTTCCATTATAAAATAGTATTAAAATATTCCCAAGGAGTAGTAGAATTCAGTGATCAGATATCTTTGTAAAACTTTTAAGTCACCTCTGTGACTTATAAAGAAAAATCCATACCAGAAAATAAGAAAATCTGGGCAAGCTCACAGAGGGCATTCTATTTAACCTAGTAACCCCAAGTTTATTTAACTATACCTACAAGAATCCCCATACATGATGCTCCAAGGATCATGCAGTACTTGCTATTATCAAAGAAGAGTACATGGAAATTTATAGAATTAAGACAAAACTAGTTTTGATAAGAAAAGATAGATAAAAAGTGACAAAAATGTCTTAATTGTCAGGCCTTAAAGTGCCTATATATTTTATACTTCACTTGGAAAATTGAATCATGTGGTTATAGAATTCCCTAAAATATTTCTCCTTGTACCTAATCTGTTTCCTAGTATGTGGCCTGAAGAAATGCAAATTTGATAAAGTATGTAGGATGATAATGATGCTTTTTTATAAGTGTAAAGGAAAAAATGATTGTAAAACAATATGAATGTACTTAATGCTACAGAGTGTTCCACTTTAAAAATAAATAGCAAGTTAAAATAAAAAAAATTTCGGCAATGATTCCTTTACCATATGTTTAAAATGGAGAAAAAAAGAAAGACAAAGGAACAAGAAAACTGACTGTAGAGCATTCTTCCCAAAATATTCTCAAGATAGTACAATCTTCCTATGGAATTACTACAAAAGCAACCTTCCAAAATGCAATAATAAATATCCTTACTTATCAAAAGAAGAAACCTAGTATTTTTGATTTAGCCAGTATAAGACATACATGGGCTTGTAAATTATCTTTGTCTCCACCGAGTTTGCATCTCAAAACCTCATTTGTTACCTTTTTTTAAAAAAAATTTGAGGGAGAAGACAAGATGGCCCATCAGTGAGCAACAAAATACAAAGCCTCCTGGGAGAAACAATTCATATGCCAGAATAAAACACCCTGGAGAGACCTAGACAGAGGGAGATGGATCCTCTTGACACAGGAAGAAATTAAAACGTAAAAAAGCTCATCAAATATTTGGGGACTATAACTGAAACAGCTAAAAATTAAGGGACACAGCTTTTTCACAGTGATTCGCCAATTCTGTGCCAGCTTGAATCTGTGCAGCCAGCAGAGCCACCCAAACTCGTTCCTGCCACCACTCACAGAAAGCACAGCAGCGCTGAAGTGGGACATTGGTGAGCCCAACAGAGAGTGGAGCTGGAAAAGGGGCCTTCATTGATCCACGGTCAGTGGTAGGAATGAGACCCCCCCCACACACGGGAAAGACACAACCAAATGGGCAATATGTTGGAATCGGGTGGGAGGAGCCTGAACTGGGAGTGACAGTGACTTCAGTTGGTTGCTCCCTCCCCAGAGCAGATTCGTGGGATTTGCTTGGACTGGGCTGCACCCCTGGTCAGGACCCAATGAGCCTTCCCAAATCGATTCCCTGCACCTATCAAGAGCTAAAACTGGGGCAAAGCCCCTGCAGTTTGCTTGGCCTGGTGGGGAGGGGCAGGCATACTCAGCCTGCTTACACCTCAGTGACAAGAGCAGGCAGGAGAGGGCAGAATTCCCTCTCCAGCATGCTTCAGAGGAAATGTGGCCAACAGGGAAGGGGGCTGAGACCTGCACTGTAACCCTTGTGGAGAAAGCCAGGACCATGACAGGAGAGAGCGGCAGGAAGAGACCCCCAGCACAGATCCTTGAAAGCCCAGATCCTGGAGAAGGAAAAACAAGGGAGGCTGAAGGTGGCAAACACACAACATCAGACATGGCTTCAATGGACATTAAAAGATATCTTCAGGACCTTGTAGACAAGCTCAAAACTGAAATATTAAATCAGGTAAAGCAGTATATGAGTAAAGTAATAAAAGAAATGCTCTCAGGAAGCATCTCTCAGGATGATACAGACAGAAGAAGGGAGGAACACAAAAAAAGGAGAGAAACATTCGATAAAGAATATAAAAAAATATAGAATATGTGAAGCAGATTCAAAGAGACTACCAGGAAATTAAAAGCTCCATTGAAAGTTGGCAAAACTCCTTAAAAGAAACTAAGGATAAACTATCAAAACTTGAAGACAAGTTGGCAGTGTGTGATCATGAAAGGAAAGATCTCTTAAAGATAACAAGGAAACAGGCAGTAACAATACAAAGCTTAGAAGATGACAAGAGAATCTACAATTTAAGAATAAGAAACATGAACAAAGAAGCAGGAATACATACAGGTGAATTACAAAGGCTATTCACGGAAATAATTAAGGAAAACTTCTCAAGCATGGGAAAAGAAAATGACATTTGGTTGTGTGAGGCATACAGAACCCCAACCAACTACAACCAAAACAGATCTACACCCAGACATATAATAATCAAGATGCCAGAAATTCAGTATAAAAACAGAATATTTAAAGCCATCGAGAAAACGAACAGATTACCTATAAAGGTAAGCCCATCAGAATCACGGCTGACTTCTCAACACAGACCATCAGATCAAGAAGAGGTTGGGGCAAAGTGTTACAAGCCCTAAAAGAAAATAACCTCCAGCCCAGATTGATGTACCCTGCAAAA